>JAHZNJ010000937.1:0-10412 GCA_027744475.1 Lepidocyrtus cf. sotoi NNG-2020 | reverse complement strand
CACTTTTTTATCAGATTGACAAGACAAGAGAACGAATTTCATCGAATATGTCAACGATTGACGTAATTAGTGGAAGACAAGTGTATCATTATTTCGAAGCCTATAAGCGACAAACGATGATTGAAAGGAAGGAAAGGATTCATTTCCATTGTTAAATTGTAAAAAAAATGAGCTTGAAAGGAAATGGCAAGTGACGCGTTTAACGCATAAGTTTGGTGGAGCTTATGTATATTTTGAGAACACAATGCAACTGCATATTTTAGATAGTTCTACTTCATTAAGGATTTGCTTAACATTATTACCTAACTAATGATGATGAAAGGTTAACCATGGAACTTTTCTTTTTCTCTATTTACCCCAAATGAATTTAGCAGATCATGATGTGCCTTCAAAAATGGGCTGGCCCAATTTATAGACTTGTGTATAGCAAAAAACAGTTCACTTCATTCCTACAATTCAGAGATGAAAGCAAAAGATTAAAACGAGTGCATTGCAGCACAGGTTATGCTATTGTTGTTGTTGGCTGAAAGAGTTTAGCAAAGTAGAGGAGGGAGCCAATTGGCGAACGAAATCATTACACATTAAATAGATTGCTGTGGGCGGGCGGTCGCAGGAATAAAAATGTGGTGTTATAAAATGAGTTTGATGATGACTTCTTTTCAACAGGTTCAGAAAGCAATAAAGAGCACTCTCAGCAGTATCAAAATAATAACGTAATTCATTCATATTCATGTTTGTACCACCCATCAACTTACAATTTTTCTAGCTTCCATATAACTTCAATGCCAAATTTTATTCTCAATCTGATTTGTAATATAATGTACGGATAGATTCGTAAGGTTTAGTTGTTGCCCTATGCGTTCCTTCATTCTGCACTTACTATTAGCTTATTACTTTATAATTATAATTATGGTGCTTTCATCACCAACAGTTAATAAGTTAATTCGATTGCACTTGTGTTGGATCTTCTCAGGTAAAACATTAACTAAAGTCTTATTTAACATTTTTCTGAAGTTGTAATCGTGGTTGAAATGCTTCTCTCTTCCAAGAAGCTCAATTTTTACTATCCAAAGAGCAAATTTTGTGCGTATTCAACTCAAATATTAGCAGCGCAAGGCAACAAAATGATTTCTTACATACAAAAATGAAGAAGAGTAGAGTTTTTACTTATCGTTAGTTATAATTATTCGATTGAGGAACCTAAAAGAGCTGAAATGTTTTTCTTTTTTTATGAAATGGAAAAGGATTCATTGACGCATACACGCATACCTACACGCTATCAAATAACTGATTGTGAGAAGAAGACAAAAAGTGCTCGTTATAGGAATCATGTTTCTTTTTGAAGTTGTAATCGTGGTTGAAATGCTTCTCTCTTCCAAGAAGCTCAATTTTTACTATCCAAAGAGCAAATTTTGTGCGTATTCAACTCAAATATTAGCAATGCAAGTACAAAAATGAAGAAGAGTAGAGTTCTTACTTATCGTTAGTTATAACCATTCGTTGAAGAACCTAAAAGAGCTGAAATGTTTTTCTTTTTTTATGAAATGGAAAATGATTCATTGACGCATACACGCATACCTACACGCTATCAAATAACTGATTGTGAGAAGAAGACAAAAAGTGATCGTTATAGGAATCATGTTTCTTTTCAGGGAACTCCCACAACGACGATTCAAGGAGTGTTCTTAAACAACTCTGCGCTGTTCACCCCTTCAATAACTACTTCATGGTCATGCCTCGCTTACTAAATCATAATAGGTTAGAAGATAAAGAATAAAAATATTATTTTTAATGTGGATTTGATGTCGAAGTTGTTTGAGAAGATGTACTCATGCGTGTACTTTTTAATAGTCGTCATCGTCATTATTAGCCGACCGTGATGGTCAATAAAAAAGGAGAAAAGGAAACAGTGTTGCCAATAAACAGTAATAATAATGGCCACCACTCACATCAGAAGAGAAGATGAGAAATGATGTGATGACGAGAGTGTAAATTCAATTGGACTCACACTGGTTCCTACTACATCAGTTTACTTTTTTATTGTTACTTCAATTTGATGCGGAAGAGTGAAGAAAAACTTTATTCTCTTTATAAGTTTGTATTGGGACCTTCCTTATTCCATGCTGTTTAGAACGTTAAAAGATTCACAAGTTTTAAGCAAAGAATACAAATGTAATGAATATTATAACGTAATAATAAAATTCTGTTACTAGTCTTGATATTATACGGAAGATTTGTCATATCTTCTAATTTTATTATACTGTACTGGGGCTTTATATGAGACTAAGATGGTAAAGCCAAGAACAAGAAACTAAAACTTAAAACCGATCTCAAACAGGGAATCCATTTTTCATAGAAAAGATATGGATCTGTTGAAAAACCATTTCATTTATAAGTTACAGGATGAATTGTCACGAGCAGAATAAAAAATCAAGTTAATGTTGACAAGCTCCTGTTGGGTGACAATCATATGTCACCAAATTAAAGTATTTTTGTAAAAAAAATCAGCTTCTGATAAATCGTAATGTTAAAAAGGTTTACCTGGTATAATGACTGTTGGAAACTGAGCTAGTGGGAAGCATTCACCTACTTCTGCAAGCCTAATGTTACTTAATGAAATACATTATTAGTTTTAAATTTAGGTTATGGACATACCTAAAATTCAACAAGACGGAAGTTGTCATTTTTTAAATATAGCATATTATACAAACCATTGCGATTACTGATTGAGCTTATGCGTAGTGTGTCAAGTTTTGATTAATAAAGCAATTAACAATTAATAACGTTTTTAAACTATGAAATCTACGCTATCAACAGAATAAACCACTTATAGTTATAGATTGATTCGTTTTTACCTTTGGCTGTCGCAAACAGAGTATTTTGCTGTGTCATTATCGTTATGAATAGCCTTATTTTTTGTAATTTTTATTTTAAAAGATGGAAATGTTAGTCAATAAGTCACTTAAACAAGTGCTTCTGTTAATACCTCACGGCTGCTACTCTTTTATTTCTTATTTCAGCATGATTTCTTATCACATTAATCGAAACATCAGAAATATTGTGTTAAGGCTGAGATTGGTAAAACAAGAGAATTGAGATTATGTTTTGATTAGTAAAATTTTCCCATGAAATGAAAGGGATTGATGAATGACTAGGCAAAACATCTTTGATCAGTAAAACGAGGGCGGTATTTCAAAAGTAATATCAACACATTCATAAAACGATTTTATCTAAAGCAACTCTAACAAAACTAGAGTGACATCAGCAATAATCCGCTTCATTGCAATACAAACAAATTAAATGTTCATTAGGAGATAAAAAGCAAAAGTCGACTCTTAATCACCAGTGCTTATTGAAGCTTTGATTTCAACAGAATCAGTGGAACAAAGTTTATTTAGCGCGATTCCATAAAACACATGAAGTTTATGTAAGAATTAAAAAATTGAATAATATTAAACCGACAATGGATGGAGCCGCAATGAAATAGTATCCCAATTAAAATCATTTCGGTTTAGTGAGAAATCTTTCTTAGACTGCGTGATAAAAGAAGCAAAATTTACTCGATGATGAAAGGAAAGAACGTAATTCAAAGAAAGGAAACCATACCACAGCTAGCTTGGAATGCGTTTAGGTAGTTTGCTTCAACGCATTTGAATAAGCCACTGATTAGTACGTAGATGGGGAAAGTTTTTATGCAGCCATTCATATACGTGAATCTTCATTTACGATATCCCAATAACCTTACAGCATGGCATATAACGGATGTAAGATTTAATATGTATTCAATCGTTGAAACTCCGACAATGACCATCCATACATCTTTGCATTCAGAAACTGAAACTGCTGGATTGTAATCTTATTTGAACGTCAAAGTACTATCTACGCTTGTATAACTTGCATTGCATTTCTGATATCCGCTATTTAGTATTTATATCAAGGACTCAAAATAACAATTTCTCTGAAGAAAATTAGAAACAGGGCGTGCCAAAATTAAAGTCCAGTAGCCAGTTTTATATTGTAATCTCTGTCCGTTTGTTATCTCCATGCCAGATTTATGCAGGCTAAGAACAATTGAATGAAATTTGTAGCGTTTCGTGCCTTCCTATTTAAAATAACTTTTCAAAAATGGATTTATGTAGCTGTGTTGACTGACTAATGGAGTGATTACTAATATTTCAGAACAGGTGTTCTAAGCTCTGCATTAATTTATCCATTTACAAAACGAACTTGTTTTTAAAGCTTCGGTCGACACGAAAAATATGAACGATGAGCGTAACAAAGATAACAATTATGATAATTTCAACGAGATGAGATTATTTTCTTTTTCAAACGAATTTATTAATATTTCTTGAGTGAGACTAACATTGAAACAATAAATATTTTTTGTAAAAATTTTCTGTATTTAGCTTTTCTGGTGCATAACATTTTAGACTACTTTTAAACGGACTGAGAGTATAAAACAATGTCTGAATAAAGTGATTTGATAAAATTGCTGTTGTACAATTTTTTTAAAGAGTGAAAATGGCATTAAGAATGATTTATTTGGTGTGAACATCTTAAGTCTGTTACGTGTAATTATTTGTGATTGATTCCATATTCCATGATATTTGAATTGGTCTAATAGTTAGTAAACTTGAATGTTCTGCTTGAAATTAGTTAAAAGTGAAGTACCTATTTCTAATTAGTAGCCTCCTAAATTTCAAGAAGAGATCAATGACGTTAAGCCAAGAAAAAGCTCAGCATTTACTCAAGTTGATTTTACGAAACCAAGTCTGCCTAAAATAGAAATGTCATTTCTTTCACTTACTACTCAAATGTTGCACGATTTGAAGCTAAACCTGACATTGACATGGACAAAGTATTTATAATTTTAAACCTTCTGCGATTCTAATTTATTAAAAACATTTGCTTTGCATTGCATCTAGAAATCAGCTGAACCAAAGTAAAAAAAGACATACATGGACAAAGTATTTATAATTTTAAACCTTCTGCGATTCTAATTTATTAAAAACATTTGCTTTGCATTGCATCTAGAAATCAGCTGAACCAAAGTAAAAAAAAGACAGAGGAAAACTTTGAACTGCGTTCGAATAAAAATATTTTTCTGACAAGCGGAACAGAATGGAAAGGTTTCTTGGACCTGCTTCAGCCTATATGATTTGTTTTACCTGCTTGGAGAAAGGCTGCAAAGCAACATGAAAGCAATTATGTACATTTTATGCTACCATTATTGTAGCATANGCAATTATGTACATTTTATGCTACCATTGTTGTAGCATATTTTATTTTATTAATGAGCATGTCTTACAGAGCTCATGATGGCATCAATGGCATTGCCATTTCTCTACACTTTTATTGCATCTAGTCACAGTTTAACGTGCGTAGATGTAAATGAGATCATTTAATAGTGGCCAACGTCTACAACAACTCATCTACGATAAGGTGAAATCATGATACTCGATAAAAATTATATGAACGGTTAAGAATGAAATGATTCAAAAGAAAATGGGTAAGCATCATTTCAAACGTTAACAACCTTGTTATTACGATGTTCCTTTTCTTGTTCCTGTTAGAAAAAAGGCAGAAAGGAAAAGGAAGGTGAAAAGTTTATGTCTAGTTTTGACATTCTTCAAACCATTTAGGGAATCATTTCAGCTTGTTTATGGATACAACCTGTCAAATTGAATGGCATCATCAGTTTTCTTTTTTATGCATAGAATAGTCAGGTGTCATGTCATACCAGTATAAAAGCATGGATTGTGGAATCGTAGAATCGTGGAACAGTTCAAACTGTTTTGAATCTTTAGTAATTTTTGCTCTCTCAATGAAAGTTGATTAATGAAATAATTATTATAAACTTATCCAGTTTGTAAATATAAGAGATAACGCAACACAGCATCAAACGTTTCTTCAAATCTAGTGATTTAGTAATATAAATATTTATCCCAACAAATTATCGGCATTGTTATATTTTTCTGTTTGAATTAATAGATTGATCATCAGTAATTAGAACTTTTACGAACATATATCAAAATAATATTTGATTGATTTGCACTACAACGTGAAAAATGGATAAAGGATTTTAGCAAAATGTAATAATTTATTTAATGTAGGCTTAAGCTATAAATTCATTTTACAGATTAGCTCAGCAGCAATCGACAGAACGATTACATTGCCCACTAAATCAAATTCTTATTCGACGATAAAAACGAAAAATATTGTTATTGGCTGGTTTATAGACTTGCTTGTGGATTTTTTCTAGAGTTTATTACATCTTAAAGTAAATCAGGTAAACAATATCAAATAAATCCTATGAATGAGCTTATGAAGCCTTTTAACGTTTAAGAAGTTAACTTGATCTTCCTGATGATAAAAATTTTCAGTATTGCACTTTCGTGGCTTGAGCTTACTAAATTTTTGGGCAATTTTAAAATCGTTTTAGTAGTCATTTCACCAACAAACGCATAAGCAAAAAAAAAACAACGAGAAAAAGTAGTATGCAACTTAAACAGATATTATTTTTTCTTCGTGAGCTATTTATTTATGTCTTTCCATATTTCATAGCAATAAAATTCACATTTATGCCATCCCGTTGCACTTGCCATATTATTTATCGCTCCTCTTCAGAAGTATTTATGAGGACAAGTTTTTGTGCGCTATGCAAACTCAAACATAAAACGTTTCTCTAAATTACCCAGTCTGTTTTTTTCAACGACCACTATCACCACAAAAGTCACAGTGTTTTTATGACTATTGCTATATGCTCTTAGCCATGTATCGTCAAACTAAACTCATGTCAAATCACACGTAAAGATGTGATCCTAATACTAAGAAAGAAGGTGTCCAACGGTGAGCAGCAAGAATGAAAAACAAAAAAGTTTCAGTTTTTAAAATTTTTAATATCAGTTTTTATTATTACGTTTTTTAAACCAATCATCTGTTGTGTACCTCTCCACTTTGAAATTTTAGAGTCCAGCTTACTTAAATTCACTTAAATCATTAAGAGCCCTTATGATAATTTAAATAGACGAACATTTCTTTCACGAATACAGATAAACTGTAGTTACTGTGTCCTGTGGATCAAATTCTTTCGCAAAAATAATAGGATTCTGGTGGTTTTAAAGGAATAATTTTAAACGAAAGTGCAACTTTTCCAATAACAATTAATTATGAATTTATGAACAAACTTTGTAGAAAATTAAAATTTCGATTTTAGGCTTTAAATAAAAAATAAAGTAAATTTTATTATTTTTACCTTTTTGCTGCATGATATTGATAATGTCACAACCTATAAGCCGAAAAAGAGCCCACGCAAGCAACTTGATTGCCTTTTTACCGTAGAACGTAGAACATAAATTGGACCACCGTCTGGCAAAAATCAATTTTCATCCTACGAGGTTATCTCGAGCAATAACGGAGAGGAAGAACTGATGATAAAATTTTTAAAGAAGAACAGAAGGAAAAGAGAATTTTGGAGGTGGGAGTTCAGCACTAAAACTTATGACCAGGAAGTTTATGGAATGATGATGGAAAGTAGAAAGCTCCAGTTGAATTTATTACCTTTGTCGGGAGGTTTTGACTTTAAAAATGTTTATGAGAGTAGCTTTGTGAATTGGAGGAGCTCAACCAAAACCATATTATCGAATTATATCTTTACTTTCTTAGCTGGATTGGAACAATCTGGTGCAAGGGATTCATCCAGCTTTTTATTTAATTTTGTTTGGCGTTTTACTGACGAGCTCAGCAAATGAATAAAATTATACATTAAAAACGTTTTCCATTACCATAAAATTTACTGCATACGTTTCTACGTTTCCTCTTTGACTTCCTACTAATATAAAGATAATAGTAGTATGTAGGATGTGTAAATTATTCTTTTAGCGCAAATTACCCTTCAACGTTTTGACAAGCTTCACGTGCTATGATATAATAGCAAACAGTTTGGCTTATTTTTACATTACAAAAGAATTAGATAAACTTTGTTCACATGACTTTCTTGGAATGTACATTCGTTTTATTTTTTGGGTTAAATGATATCCATACAGAGCTGCAGCTGAAGCAAAGATTTAAGTTATTCCGTTAATAATAATTTAAGGTCTGCTGTTAAATAGTTAAACGCTCAACATAATTCTTATTTTTTGTTCACTATTCAAGATTTATAAAGGTTAGTGTTTCCCTGCGTAGCTATTTTTATAAGATAATGAAGGTAAGGAAAGGAGTACGAAATAATAGCTTCTGTACCTTGTAAAAATTAAAAATTAAACCAAAACTAATTTTCTGATTTTGTCCTTGAGAGAAACACTTTCACTTTCTAAGGAGGCATAGCTAATTCAAAATATGTATTATGCATATTCATTTCGTGGGAATTGCTTCATAAAAACTATTTACCGAGGTAGCATCAGCACGCAAACATTTGTTCACTTTAGATGTGGCTCCAGCTGACTGAAAAAACAATTTATATTTGAGACGGTAAATCACGTAACAAGAGGAAGAAAAAAATCAAAAGCAAAAATTTATTACTTTGCAAAATCTATTTTGACATGAACCTGACCAAGAACCCTATCCCTTTACTGAATTAATTGTTTATGTGGAAGCAAACAATCTTAAGTGCAAATCCATATTTCACCTGAGCTAATGCCAACATCGCCTCGTCGTTGTTTGTCATTCTCGGATAATATTACGATGACCAAAAGGAGCGTTTCCTGCTCTGTGACATTCCAGATGAAGTAGATTGCTTAGCATCAGCAAGTTTTCTATCGTGCTCATGAACGAGTCATAAAACAATGATTCTTTCTGTTTCCCCTCCTCTTTCTCCGTTCCTTATCATACCATACCTTACCATTTTATTTACTTTGCATTACCAAAGAGTTAGCTTTCTTCACGGATTTCGTTTCAGTTTACTTTGAATTCCATCGTATAGCAATAATTCACCACACCCTGCCCCTGTTATGAGACCGGAGATCACGTTTATCCAATTTTTTTCTTGAAAAATCTTAACTTTTCTAACCAAACATGCAAACTTCAATAAAACACGGAAAAATTTTAAGCAAACCAGATTTTTGGAGCCAGCCTACAAGAGCTAAGCAAGGTTGTAACTCATTTGAGAAAAAAGGAAGAAATTGTGAGAAAAAAACAAAAGAATTATATTATATTTTTTGTTAAACTCGATTTTCATATTGACCATACATCGCATCGTCGCAGAATATCACGATAGGTAATCGTAATATATGAATGGTGTGATGATGATGATATTTATTTAAATTTTCTTGGTTGTTCCAGTACAGTCCTCTACGCTAATTGAAGTTAAATATTATTACGATCAGGTGCAGTGCAGCTTTATTAAATACACATTTTAATTTCTTACAATATAATAAAAAAGGCAAATAAAAAGAGATTGAGAGATGGTAGGAGCCTCATGAATTTTTTCATGAGTATGACATGACACGTTTAAGTTTAGACAACTTCTGCTGAGAACTGAGCACTAAACAGCAACTGAGAAAAAGGCAAGGCCAAAAAACAAAAAAAACGTTTCTTTATTCTTCTTCTTTAGTTTTCAAATTTCGATATCTCACAGAGAGAATCTGGTAGACTGGTTGGAGATGAGCGTGTAATATTAATCGCTTATTAAACGGATCTCTCTTTCTCTGTCTCTAGATCCAACAATGAATAAAAAATTGTTTTAATGGACAGTTGAGTGAGATGAATGTGAAATGGATTCAGAATAGAGACTCAGGCTGGGGTTTTATGCAGATACCATATCGCTCATGATCACTCACGCTGCCATGCTGCTGCTATGTTGCTACTGTTTAAAAAATAATTCAGAAGTCGCGTGATTGGAATACGATTTTTTGTTTCGTTGTTTTCCTTCTTCCAAGCAGGATGAGATGAGATCATATTGCTCAGCTGGAGACGAGCACAACCTTTCACCTTACCCAGAAATCGTGATTCAACAGCCAAGACTGTGATAGGATGTGTTTTCTGGTAACAGCTTGGCAGTTTGTTTACTCCTCAGGAAATTTTTGCTGGTGAAGATCAAGGTAAAGACGAGACGTAATTTTGTTGATATGCTGCAAATACAATTGATTATTTAATTAATACAATTATTGCATGAATATTTGCAGATTCAATTATTTTAATTATTACGACAAGAACTTAATATAAGATTGAAACTAATCCGAAACAACTTATGCAGTTACTAATTACGAAGAAAATATTTTGTGTGACCTTTCATGTATTGAGGATGCTATAAAGAAAAATTTGTAAAAAAAACATTTTTATTGAAACGTACTTTCTTTAAATCAATTTTGTGATATTGTGGGATACTATGCTTCGTTCTGAGACTTCCGGCAAATATGGAGGATGAAATACGGAGGGTGGAGGAAAGGCGTTCTGAATGCTTTCTGTAATGGCTA
>JAHZNJ010000936.1:0-11967 GCA_027744475.1 Lepidocyrtus cf. sotoi NNG-2020 | reverse complement strand
TCATGGTGCTCTCCTCACAGCGATAAAATGTGATTGTATGGAGATTATGCTGGAGCTACTTAAGTTTGAGGATATCAGACAAGGTGGGGGCTTCTTCGCAACGACTAAGAAGCTTTTGGCTGTCAGTGAGCTGAAGAAGAAGAAGAAGAAGGGGAAAGGGAAGAAAGGAAAGAAGGGGGAATCGATGGTGACATTAGCTAATGAAGTGGATCATCAAAAATACGGTACATTTGCTTGACTAATCAAAATAAAACCAACTTTTAAGAATGATAATCAAGTATACCAAATTATATTCTGTTTTGGACGTTAATTATTTCGTGTTTTTTACAGGGACTAATACCACTCCTTTAATCATGGCAGCTACATGTGGGAGGTATGAGATGATGCAAGTTCTTTATGACCGTGGGGAAAGACTACCCCGTCTTCATTTGCCTAGCTGCTCCTGTCACGAATGCAGATCGTAAGTGAATAGCTACTTTTACTTGGAAATACTAAAGGAAATTAATAAATTAAATTCAAAATCGCATAAAATTACAGAGAAACAAGAGACCTTGAAAAAATTCAAAGAAGGATCGAAACTATGATGGCTTCCGCAAACCCAATCTATTTACTATTTATGGCCAACCAGGATGGAGACTTCGATCCAGTTTTTCAATCCTTTAACCTCGCACACTCCCTTAAACATTGCATGGAGGCAGAACCAGAATTTGAAGATGACTATGAAGAGCTATTACAGGATGTTCATAAGTTACCAATTGCACTTTTAGGTGAGTAGCAATTCAATACCAATCAATCGAATTGGACAGCAATTAACATACATTTGAAATAATAATAGATAAATTAAATAAAATTTTGCTGATTCACTCATTTACAACAGATGAATGCAGAACGTTGGAAGAAACAAAAATATTTTTAAGTTCAGAACTAGGATATTTGGGTCCTCCTTCGCCTTTACCTAGATTAGGAATGGCTGTTGATTTCGGCCAAAAGGAATTCGTTTCTCATCCCAATGTCGAATGTGTAAGTTGAACAAAATACAAATAATATAATTGTTACCAATTTAGGAAATCAATTAAGTTATAATTTGAGAATATTTGAAATATCCTATTTTAATTTTTGTTTTTAACAGCTAGTCCGAAATATGTGGATCGGTCACGCATGGCCCACAAAGAGTTTACAAGAAAAAGTAATAAAATACACTATCATTTCCCTAATGATGCTTCTGTTCCCAGTCTTTCTGTTGATTTCGGCCAAAAGGAATTCGTTTCTCATCCCAATGTCGAATGTGTAAGTTGAAGAAAATACAAATAATATAATTGTTACCAATTTAAGAAATCAATTAAGTTATAATGTGAGAATATTTGAAATATCCTATTTCAATTTTTGCTTATAACAGCTAGTCCGAAATATGTGGATCGGTCACGCATGGCCCACAAAGAGTTTACAAGAAAAAGTAATAAAATACACTATCATTTCCTTAATGATGCTTCTGTTCCCAGTCTTCAACATCGTCTTGTGGCTGGCCATGTTTTGCTGTATGGAGATCCCATTCATTCAATTCCTTCTTAGTCCAGTCAATCGCTGCATAAGTAAATTAGCGTCGTACATTGCCTTTATCCTTTTACTTCTGTGGATGAATTCGGAGGAGAGGGCAGAAGCGGAAGTTGAGCCTCCGACTATTTGTAAAAACTTTTAAAAATGAAGTTATTTTTTTATTATTCTTTCTGAAAATTGATTGCTTTATGATTTAATTTGTTTTATTGATTTTTAGATATAAGATGGGTCATTATGGCCTACGTAACGAGTCACTTTTTCACCATGATCCGTAAATTCCTTCAACACCCGAGATACTTCTGGAAACACGGATGGAATAGGCTGGATGCTCTCGTACAAACATTCTTCTGGATTTCCTTCAGCTGTTGGATTTATTGTTTTAGGAGGAACGATGGACTGAGATTTGAGCAGACCCTTACCCGATTTACTTTGCAGTCAACGGATCCTCTCATAATTGGAGAATGCTTCTTTGCATTTGCATCAACAATAGCCACGCTGAAAATAATGAAATGGAACATCCTAACTCAGTACTCTGGTCCGGTACAGACTGCAATGGCCAGACTGTGGAGGATCGGTGAATCAACGTTGATATTGCTGATTTGGTGTTCTATAACGTACTCGATAGGAATTGGAATTGTATTCAGGCAACAGTCATTACACGAATACCACAGTAATTCTACTACTCGTAATAAAACCAACATCAACAACAACACTACTGCTAGCGCGACAGAACAATCTTTAGCTGTTAAAGTTTGCATCAACAATAGCCACGCTGAAAATAATGAAATGGAACATCCTAACTCAGTACTCTGGTCCGGTACAGACTGCAATGTCCAGACTGTGGAGGATCGGTGAATCAACGTTGATACTCCTGATTTGGTGTTCTATAACGTACTCAATAGGAATTGGAATTGTATTCAGGCAACAGTCATTACACGAATACCAGAGTAATTCTACTACTCGTAATAAAACCAACATCAACAACAACACTACTGCTAGCGCGACAGAACAATCTTTAGCTGTTAAAGAAGAAGATAAAGAAGAGGGAAAACTTCTCACACCGGAGTTCCTACTCTTCTCATTCCTTGACTTAGAAGACCTTGGCGAAAAACTGAAAGTTAATACTTTGAAACCCACGACGATAAACTTTACAAATTATTTGGGAATTCAAGACAGTTTGACAAACGAGCCGATATTATCAAACTTAACCCTTCAGTTTGTTAACGGAGTTTTCAAATGGGCGGTGCTGGGATTTTTCAAGGACGCCATCACTGGTTTATTCAATAGTACGGGAGAAGCAATCTACCAAGCGAAGGAGGTGGAATGGCGCTACTTGAGGATTCAGGAGTGGCTCAATAACATACAAGACAGTTATCTCACACCTCCCTTCAACCTCCTCCCTACCCTGACCGGTGTACGGGAAGCATTCACATGCATCCTCTCCAGAAGAAGAAAAATTAGTAGCCTCTTATCAAAAAAGAAAGGTTCTTCAAGCAAAGATGTTGAATCCGCTATTGGTGGAGGAAGTGAACAGGAAGATTTACAAAAACAGTATCCTTTCGTGATGAGGAAGTTGTTTACAAGATATTTCCAAAAAAAGAACCGGAAAGAGAATGAAGGAAAACTGTCCGAAAACAAAGATGTCGACCAAGTCCACAATACTTTAAGACAAGTGAAGAAGTTGACGTTGAAACTGGTGGGGGTGGAAAATGACAACAAGAGTAGCGGTAGACGAGCAAGTATTAAGACATCTAATATTACAAGATATTATTAAGTAACAGTAGATCATCGCGATTATGATAATATGACCTTGAATTGAAATCTTCTGGGCTCAGATCGGAGGAAGTTTTATTGTAGTAGTATTCATACGCTAAAGTACGTACCTACGTAGTTTCATATTTAATAAAAGCATGACTTTTAGTAGAGATTATAAAAATACTTTTTGCTGGATTAGTTACATGTAAAATGTTATCAAAATGCTAACTAATTAATGCTAAATGTACATACTTTTATTGATAGTCATTGTATTCATAATATGTCTTGACGCTACGATAATTAAAATACGAAACAATTAAAAAAACAATTACCAAAAACAAACTTCAAAATATTGTATTGTGTTCTAATTTTATTTTAAGCACTACTTACTATATTAAACTTGTAGTAATTTTAATACACAGGAAATACCTCTTCTGGTGGGGATGTGGTAGTCGGGGGAGTAGGAGTAATTTGGATTGGTGTGGTTGTTACTTCAGGCTCTGCAGTGGTTGTTGGATCAGGGGCAGCTGTGGTAGTTAACGGAATACTTGTAGTAGTACGTGGAGGAACGGGTAATGGTGTAGTTGTTGTTATCGTTGTTGGAACAGACGTTGTCATTTTGGCGGTTGTTAGTGCAGGAGGAAATGTCACCTCGGCAGAGCAAGAACATTTGAATGAAGAAATTACATCGTTCCAATCCTGTAGGAAAAATAATCGATTATAGTAATTTTTATTTGATGCAGATAAAAAAACGTATCTTTGCTGTGCACTGTAATGTTAATTAATGCAAATTACGTATGGTAAGTTAAGCGATCCTGTAGCAATTGATCCTTCACCAAGAAAGTTGCATCCCTTAAACACTGTCAATGAACAGCCAGAGACTACAAATAGAGATGAAACCTTGTCATTGACAAAGTCATTCATCACAGCAATCTCATCGCCGTCCTCCACTTCTAATCTGAAACCGTGGCATGATGAGCAATCCCAGTTTTCAAACAAAATTGCACACAAGCCTCTACGCGGTGGGAACGTTCTCCGTTCACATCCTCCACATTCGCAGCATACGGAATTCGTTACGGGCCAATTATATCCTGGATAAGGCTAAGGATGAGAAAAAAACTGCTTTTTAAACTTCAATATTCATTATAGATCTAATTTAATAACCCAATTTAATCCTTTTTACAAAGTCTTACGAGCTGGCTAGTTGTGGAAAGTGTTCCATAATTATCCACAATAGTGAGATGACATTGATCCATGATATTGGCCGTGTAAAACACAAATTGCTGATTGGAAATGTCAAAATGCACTCCATTATCAGGAACATTTAGGCTGCAATACGAAGTTGTATAAATTATTGCACAGAGAAGGGATTGAGATTGTGAAGATCCTAATAAATCGATACTTCTAAAGGGCTGACCCATATCCATCATCATGGGCCATGATGACGGGTCATCAGACTGGGGAAAATCTAATTCTTTCAAGGTTGCATTAGAATTCGTTCCGTTGTTCACCCTATTTTGTGTGCTATTCACCTTATTAACCTCAGTTGACGACGATAAGCTAGCTGACAGGCAATAAATCAATTGCGTACTGACAAAAATTAGCGTAATCAAGTTATTAATTAGTGGATTAGACTCCATGGCCAAAGTGTTACTTTAAAAGATTTACGGAAAATGCCGAAATGCGTAACAAAACAAGTAATGAGGATGAAGAACATGGTAAATTACGATGAATGCATTGAATGCAAATTGTAACAGTCACTCAGGAAATGTAAGCCATGAATTTTGCAAGGCATAATGAAAGCTCTCGTACTTCTTAAAGTGAGACATTTACACATCCTGAATTCCATGAATTGATAAATATTTGTATAAGATATGAAAGGGTTTCGCAGATTGTACGAGTAGTACGAGTACGCATTTATTTGGCATTTATTTATGGGGAATTAAATGGAAAGAAAATACTAGAGCAAAAAATCAGTGTCACGCATGCCAGAAAAAGAATGCGCAAGCACAGTATATTTTTTATAAAAAACACTCCAAACAAAAATAACCTTGTTTAATAATTTCTATTCGTATAGTACAATAAAATATTAAATAGATGCAGATAGACTTTAATTTAAAATTAGATTTGTTTACTAAATCTACATTATAAAAATTGTTGCAAAATAAATGCAAAATTGCAATTAATAATGAAAATATCCAAAAAGTGTTTGAGTGAAATATTCAGTAGACTAGCACATACAAGTGAGGGATGATATCCTGTCATTCCAAGCCTGAAATTTTGTTAAAATTCAAGGAAAAGATCATTATACAATCATCAATAAATAAGTATAAATACGTACGTAGATTTGTCTTTTCAGAATTTTTGTTATTTACCAAGTCCATCCAGTCAACAGCAGCGCCAGAAAATGCCTGGGAAGAACCAGTGTAGTTAGCCCCTTCATAAACAGTCAGAGTACAACCTTGCTTCACAACCAATGATGAAATCTGATTGTTCAAGACATGGAGTATTTGGTACTTGATCCATCGGATTAACTTCCAGACGGAAACCGCTGCATGAGCTACACTTCTGATGTTGATACAATCTGGCACACTGGAGATCTCTTTGGGGAGCGTCGCCGTAACATCTGTAATGAAAAACAAATTGTGTGCAGGATAATTGGCTATCGTTCAACAGCGAATGTGATTGATTTATTCAGTATCCCAGTTTCTTATAATGTATGTATTCAATATTCAATCAAACCTACCCATCACATTCACAGCAGGCAGCAGAGATCTTATTGCCCCACTGAAAAACAAAATTGCAAAATTGATTTTTCTTCTCCGTGTTCCAAATTTAGAATTCCTTTTAACTTATAGGTAAATAGTCGAGGAAAGAGAAAACAACATAAAAGATTTTATTTACCCCGTAAAGGCAGCTAGCACTACGGTCAAGCTGTCTCTGACAGCCCGTCCTGTCGAATACGGTGAGCGTACATCCGTCTCGTACAAACACTGATTGCGCCTTGCAGTCAAAAGGGCCCAAGTTCATTTTCCTCTCATTTTTGGCACAATCCACCGCATTACCTTCATAGTTGAGTGCATCCCACATCCTCGCACATCTCGCGTCGTTCCCCGGGCTGTAGAAGTTTTGTGCGGAGACAAACACCACAACAAAGGCAAAAATCAATCCGTGTATAAATTGCATCCTGCGAATTTTTGCGGAAAACGCTGGGAAAATGCCAACTCGAAAAATAAAATGTCAAAGGAAAGGAATATATAGGAAGTAGTATAGGATTCTAGTTTTCCAAGAAATGTTTACAGCAGCAGATCCAGCAAAAATGGAATGGAAGAATAAAAAAATTCTCGATCCAGAAAGGCTTCTCCCAACTAAAGACTAAAAATAAGAAACTTTTTGCAACCTACTTTTATTCAGTACATGAAGATATTAATTAGCCACTGCCTGACTAAAATTTATTGCTGTGATGACATGCATAATACGCTTAATTAAATTTTTATACGATTGAAAGTTTATTTTTGTCTATAATGCATGTACATTATACTGCGTTGACATATGTAGGTCCTTCATACATTTCTTCGTAGAGTCCAGCTTATGTGCATGATGACAAGGGTCATCTCAACTCTTCATTATAAGTATATTATTCTCAATAATTTTAACTGCAGTTTAAAATATCATCGACAAAATAAATATTCGACCTACACAGGATTTGGTGTTGACAAAATTGATAAAACTTTCGTGAATGCATATTTATGTAAGAAAGTAATTTAGTTTTTAACTTAAGTAAATTAAGTAACAGTAATTAATAAACGAGGGTTTGTTTCTGCTCTCTCAACTTTAATTTTGATTTTGCTAAATGTACACAAGACGTTTAATAATGTAAATTGTAATCATATAATGATGTGCCTCTCTGGCTTTAAAATGAGCGATATTGTTTATGCATGTATGCACAATCATTGCAGAATTATATTAAATTAATTAAATATTATTTTCGTAACAATTTGTTATCAATTGATAGTGGCGATTTTGGAAATTTGATTTACAATTTACTTTAGACAGATTTATGGATGTGGTTTTTCCAACATGGCTGAATTTGTTTAGGAATGTGAATTTTTATGCAGAATATTGTCCGATTAATTTGTAGTCGGCGGTCCATTACAAGTTTAATTTTTGGTTAAAACANATGTGGTTTTTCCAACATGGCTGAATTTGTTTAGGAATGTGAATTTTTATGCAGAATATTGTCCGATTAATTTGTAGTCGGCGGTCCATTACAAGTTTAATTTTTGGTTAAAACATAACCCTAAGATAATTTTCTGCGTTTATTGCAGGCTATCCAATTCAATTCATGCAGTTGAATTAGTGCATGAAATGAGAGTATTGCTATGATAGTTGCAAAGAAAGATCTTACATTTAAATGAGCACGAAAGATGACCTCCAGACAATTGATGTTCTGAAGAAATTGATGCAAATGTTTCATTAAAATTAAAGTACATCGTCCTTTGATCACCTAGCCTAGAACCCTGTTGATAAAATCGTTTCTCCATAATCGTTTGTTACGCCCATCTTATATTTTAGCATGTTTTGAGGTTCGCGGATACATAGGTGCATAAATTGCAGTTTATTGGTAATAGATAGACTGTTGTTCAGTCAGTTTTTCTTTCGACATGAAGTTTCATCCATTTTCTTTCACTATAGATGTAAATTTTATCTGAAACGGGGTATTGTGAAACCGCCTGTCTAAAAGGCACCTATGTACTTTATATGTTATGGCGAAATTCTTAGAATACATCCAAAAGGGTGAAAGGATTTATGAGTTAGTGTATTATTGTGTTAATTGAACATCACTTCCTGCCCTTTTGATAAAAAATGTGATGTGTTGTGATATCTTGTATCACCGTACTACATTATATTTATTCTATGATTGCACAAAGTCACATTTATTTCCAACTCAGCAGGGACAGATGTCAAGGAAAAATTCTCCTCTGGGCTCTGAAATAGAAATAGCCGGAGTCTGTAGAAAATCTTAGCCTAGTCCAAGGCTTAAAATTAAGATCTTGACCTTTAGCCATAATATAATATCATTTATGACAGATGCGAGAACTGATAAATGTCGCTACACATCTTCCTGATACTGTTTCGCTATCTTTATTATCTGCTAAAACGAATGTCAGACGACCCAGAGAGACTTCTCTCTCGTTCTCTCCGCACAAACTAGTAATAAAAAGGGTGTCACAATAACGATGATACTGATGGCGTTAGCTCCAGCGATAATCATCTCTAATTAATCATTCCAATATGACGCAAACTGTGCTACTGTCGTGTTTATCTTTTTTTGAGGATTTTTTATCCCTTTTACGCATATTAGCAGAGGTACTGTTGCAATGCCTCACAATTATTAGATGAAATTTATAACTCACTCCATGTCACAATGTCACCATCAAAAAATCCTGACAGCTCGCCATGCGGTCGCCATTACCAAAATAGCTTTAGAAGAAAAAAACATTCTCTAGTCTAATCTAATATCCTGTGCAGACTGTAGAGTAAAGTGCAGACAGATATCATTTTAAGCTAAAATACTGAAATCATTAATCTTTTTGATGTTGAGATTTCAGGGACGAGAACAAGATGAAATTGACAATTTCAAATTGTTATATGTACATAAAAAAATTAATCTGGATTTTGAAAAAGTTGGTGGCAATTTACAAAAAGCATTCTAATAAATAGCTAAAAAAAATGCAATCTGGAGCTTGTTCAATTGTTCAAGTTTACAAACTGTTCAAATACTGTGAACTGTTTTGCGGAGGATTTCAGTAATTAAGAATATTCATAAAATCCGCTACGACTCTACGTACGATTTTCTACGTTTTTTTTACAAAACACTGTGTAATAGCAATCGTGATTACCATTAACCTTTGACCTTTCAAGTTCATACATGCAAGTGTTTATTGTTTGAATCACTTTTAATCTTTGCTAGTTCACTGCAAAACACACATTTGGCATTAAACTGTCAATCAATAATAAGTTCTATGCAAAAGAACATGCCATTCTGTAAAATGTATTTGCTATGAAGTTGCAAGAATCAATGAAATTAACAAAACAATTTGCTGGTCCGTTGATGTTGATGATGTTGCAAAGAATTCTTTTTCTTTATTTTGTACTACAGATAAAATGAATGATATGCCTACGTCCTAGTTACCTATGACCTGTGAAACTATATTAATACATTATTTAAAAGCCAAGCCTGGAAAATTTGAAATGATGAACGAGTGAGTGGCAATGGAAAATATTCGAATCAAAAAAGTTATTTAATGCGTATCATCAAATCATCATTATCATCATATCTGCAACGCAACTGCATGCATGGCTCATTCGATGAAATCTCATAATCGATTTCTCATATAGCCCCAACCTGTTTACATGGAGAACTTTATGCTATACGGTTGATTATCGATGAACGTAATAAACGTGGAACCGTCGCGTCGTCGTCGTCGTTAAGAGAGTTCCCATGTCAATATAAAATGGCGGTTTGAATTTTTATTAGAAATGCTAGTCACGGAAAACATCCGTGGATTTTTCGTTTATGCTGTTTGTCACAATATCTAAATATAATTTTTCCATTCGGCAAATCTCCTCCACTCCATTTCATTCTTCCTCCACTCACTCGTCCAAATTCTTTAAAAGTTTAAAAAGCTCCAAAAATTTTACATAAAGGCCAAGTGCAACTTCCCCATTTCCACAATGAGTTCCAAAAATAATAGAGAATCAGGAGCAGCCTCATCATCAGCATCAGAGCCTTCATCCAGCAAGAGCAAGAAGAAGTTCTCCCTCTTCAACTCCCGTAAATCAAAGTCACCTATAGTGGAATCCGGCTCTAAAGACAAGACCATGAAAATTGAAGCCATGACTGCTGAGATATTAGGAACGACTGGTTCTCCAGTGGCTGGACCTTCCTCTAAAAAGAGTCGTAAAGTTGCTAAGGCCGCCGTTATTCCTACTATTCCAGAAGAGAAAGAGAAGTCTGCACCTGCTGCCCCTGCTACAGCTGCTGTCTCCAACCCTACCACAACTAAGTCCAAGAAACTTCCTGTTAAGAAACTTGCTAAACTATTCAAGAAAACTGAAGATATCCAGTCAAGCAACAGCAAACCTTTGAAGAAGGAGAAGGCGAAGGCATCAGCACCAGTGGCACAAAAAGCTGCTGTGGTGGTGACGGCGGCGGCTACTCCACAACCCGGCTCTAGCAGCACTCCATCCCCGAAGGTACTGAAGGCAGTGGAAGCAGCGTTAAAGACAGGTCAATACCCTTTCCATTATGTCTAGTCTCATTTGGATAATATTATATGATCCTCTTTTTTATCATGTACCTACTATGCTATGCTATTGCTATGCTATCCTTTTAATATTTTTTGTTCCATATTTATTCAAATTAGACAGCAAATCGTTGGCTGCAATGATGAATGAGGGGCGTGTTCGTGAGCAAGCAGTTTCAAGAATGCAAGCAGTTTTCCGAGCGAAGAAAGACAGACTTCATACTCAGCTTGGACAAACACAAAAGGATGCAAATCAGGATGAAGCTACGGTGGTAGAGCCTGTAGTGGATGTTGAGGCTGCTGCAGTAGGCTCTCTGGCTAGTACACGTTGAGTAAATACATTAATTTATAATTACAGATTTATTTTAACCATTTTAGTGATAATGAAGCATGACAATATAATATACTTTGAACTAAAGACAATCTTCAAGGGACCGTCCATATAGTATGTAACGCAAAAAAGTCGATTTTTGGACCCCTCCCTCCCTTCATGTTACGGTATTTTGTATTACGGGTTAAATGACAAGTAACGCTTGGCCATACCCCCTCCCTCCCTATGACTCGCGAAGCTACTATATGGACGGTCCCTTAGGATAAATGGCAAACAAAGAGACTTTAACAGACAACTTTTTTATGGAAAGGCATTAAGGGACCCATTATTACTATTACGTAGCAATAGCAATAGCAGCAGCGATGGTGTTAATAGTGATTTGGTTGTTGAGATGTGAGTGAGTGGTGGTGAGTGAACGCGAATGATTCGTTCATTGTTGCAAAAAGTACTACGCGCATGCAGAGCACTCACGTAATACTTAACATCATCTCGCTAGTCGCTACTCCCTTTTTGCCTTAACAATTCTTACATTAGATAATCTTACATTGTTGAGGTAACAGTGCTAATAATAATAATGGTGGTAGTTGAATAAAAAAAATGTGATACGAATAACGACGTCTCAAAATATTCGCTGCAGTGCTTATAGCGTTTAACAAGCTTCCTTCGCCAGCACCATTATCATCGTCATCATCATCCCTTTCGATTATTCAACATTAATTTTTTGTTACTTGTGTGTGTCTGCACCAAATCAGTAGTTAGAAGTCGAAGTCCCTTTAATATATATCTATACCCCTTCAGCTATATTATATCGCGTCTCTATTAAAAAGTAAAGTGAATGGAGTTACTAAAGAAGGTGATTGTTTTACTTACATATATTAAATTTTCTCACAAGCTAAAGCAGTTGCTGATGATGAAGGCATAGCTCTGAACAAAGTCACATTTTCTAAGTCATTTGTGTGCCTAGCTTGCTTCCACACACAAGCACACTTTATAATACTGGCAAAATTATTTTTATTA
>JAHZNJ010000935.1:0-16470 GCA_027744475.1 Lepidocyrtus cf. sotoi NNG-2020 | reverse complement strand
AATTTTCTAAGAAAAACAGACAATAAAAACTGTCCTAAAAGTACTTACACCAAATCCTTAAAGCTTGCTGCCTTCGTCTTCTTATCTATTTTACTTTACACTCAAGTACAACAACAGATCCATATCTTTAAAGGGAAACGCGACAAAAAAAGTGTCCCTTTTTCTCAGATTTTTTTTATTTTTATATTTCCAATCCATTTTACAAACATTTTTACTATTCAGTATGGACTATTTATTTACTATCAAGTATAACAGAACCACACTAAAAAGAAAACAAAAAGGGAAGCGTAACACCATTATTGCACCTGATTTTGCCTTTAGATAATGTACATAACAACGACTGATGATTATACAATGGAAGTGAGGTGGTGGTGGTGATGATGTTAGAGAAAAAGATATGTCGATACGATACGATACGATACATGAACAAAAAATGTAATCACCTTTACAAATACAATCAGCCGCAGAAGAGGACTAAGGATGAGGACGAGCTATGAGCTAACGATAAGATAAGACTATTCCATATTCACTTATTTACTTACTTAAAAAAGACAACCCTGATTACTAATCAATTGTACACAGTGTCACTTGCACTAGAATTAGGAAGGTAGGTACGTGGAAGTAAATGAAGGAGAGGAGTCCTTCAAATGACAGAAGTGCTCATCATCATCTTCTCTTTTTCTCTCTCTTCAAGTTTATTTTTATTTTTATAAACAGTCAACACACACTCGTATACACATGAGTAGGCAGAAAGAGAGCGAAGGGAAAAAGAAAAGGCAGAATTTAAATAGGAAAAGTGAAGCAAAGGAGAAGAGAGGGCGGAGGACCTACCGCAAGAAAGAAATGTATACTTTACTTACTTACTTTACTCACAGTTAATGCGCTTATAAACCAAAGAACAAACAGAACAAGAGAAGAAGAAGAAGTACTGCGTGATCATCATCAGCTAAAGTAAAATCCAAATCATCAAGGAAGAAAAAAGAAAGAAAAGGGACCTTCTTGTTCTTCTTCCAATAATTCCAATAAGCTTCTTATATTGCTATATACTTGTTCTTATATATTTTATCCTTTTGGAAGAAAGAAAGAAAAAGGATGACTTAGGAAAAAATATTTTGTTTGAGTGAAGAATGTGTGGAATGGGAATAAAGAATCATTTATAATTGTTTTGGACAGTAGTTGGAGTTTGTTACGTGCTGTAAATTAGGTAAAAGAGGAGCTTGAAGACAGGGAAGAATTAAACTGAATACTCTGCGTACGTATTACTATTATGATGATTGGAAAAATTGGAAAAGGTTTCTTTAACATACATTGCTTATATAGCTGGGTTGACTTTTTTATGCGTTTCCCTTTATTTTTGTAGTTTTTTAAAAAGAGAAATGAAGAGCCTCCTTTTCCTAATTCCGTGTTTTTATTAGATTTAGAGAAAAGTCAGTTTTTCTAGTGAAGTGAAGAGACTTTACGAGTAGCAGGTTATTTCGTTTATCGTTTTGGGCGAAGTGTCACCAGAAAAATATGATTTTTAAAAGTTTTTTTTCTTTTGTACTGCTTCAGCCTTCCGTCAAAAGTCGAAATGCACAAAAGTATAAACATCGAATTGACATGACATATCTCATTCTGTAGAGAAATATGGATTTGCTGGTTTGGGGAAGAAGAAACGGGTAAATTTCAAAGAAATCTTAAAGTTGCCATCAACAAGCCACGACAACAAGAACATTACTTGTGTGTTAATTATATTGCTTGTCAATTTTATCTAAACACTCCATCAGGGTGCTTTTTACTACAACATGACATGGGTATAATGATGCTATTGATAGATCCGCTTAACGTATACTATGCTATGCTGCTTTTATGTTCTAGATACAAAGAGATAATCAGAATTTAATACCTTTAAAGAAAAGAAAACAAATATTGCAAAATATTAAATATACTTTATAAAATATTAAAAATTAAAAAAAAATCAGTTAATTTGTTTTGCTTCCTACAGTATCCAATTTCCCATAATTACTTAACAATAAAAAATTAATTGATCTATAAAGGAAGCAGATACTATTATAATAAATTATAATAAAAAAAAGCTTTGTAATATGATAATAACTTGCTCAACTTACAGTAATATGCGTCACGATCTCGTGCATTGAGCCAAACGTCTTCATACAAGGTTTCTTTGGATTTGGCTGATCCACGTCAACCCAAAGACAAGTGAGCTCTTGTTTGATTGGTGGACGCATATACCGGAAAAATGCACCGGACATGGAATGCATCGTTTGAAACTGGTCTCTGGCGTAGACTTCCATCCCTACAGAGCGACGAGAAAGAAAACAATATCATCCATAAATTATTTGCATCATTATCATCATCAACATCATTATCAGTTCAGTTTTATATAAAAATTACTACCCTCGTAAAAATTAATCTCGAGGAAAATGAGGAGGATCTTGATTACAAAAGGGAATGATAATAGTACTTAACTAAGCTTAAAGCAAGAAGAGCAAAGCAAGTACTATTTTACTTTTACACAACTCATTTCACAATCTCAGAAAATAATAACCCTTTTTTATTGCTAATAAATCCTTAAACGGTACATTTATATGGGAGAGAAAACAGATAAAATAATAAAAAAAACAAGGAATAGTACGAAGTACGAACCCAGTCTCATTTGCGAGTGTTGATCGTGCGTCGGGTGGTTCATGAGAGGAGGGTGGAACAGAACATGGTGATGATTCGCCGTCTCCCCGAACATCGAATTTTGTGTCTCTGTGCTGGGCAAAGTTGCGCCGAGTTCTCTGCAATACATTTTTAACGACAAAATTACATTATTAGAAAAAAATCAAAGCAAAACAAAACAATTTCATTCTTTAAACCTTTTTTACATTAAGTTTTTTGCGTAGTCGATAGTCAACTCATGTCATCCCGTCATATTCACATCTCCTGTCTTCAACATCAACATTCTCATTGCCACAATAATCATCATCATAGAATAATAACGATGATGAGTAAAGTCAATCAATGCGTTTCTAACAACAAAGTATTTTATAATAAAGCTTAACCCTATCTGTCTAATAAACTAGCAAACTCATCACATCATCATCTTTTCTATTACTAAACAACATCATCATCATCGTCTTCATCTTCAACAGCAGCAGAAGCTTTAGGTAAGCTTGCTGAAACGCTTGTTACTTACTATTAAGTTAAGTACACACACAAACAGGCAGCAGTAGGCACTACGCACTTAGATTGGTATTGGTAGGCAAACGCTTTCTTAGAGATGAAAAAAGGATGAAAAAAATTAATTGATTTTTTACAATCAACTGTTTTAGTGACTAGAATAAAAAGAGAACGAAATAAACCAGTCAATCTTAAATTTCCCATGAAAAATTTAAGAAGAAGAAGAAGAGAGATATTAGCCTAACATCATCATCATCGTCTTCGCGCTAGCTTGCAAACAAGACAAGTTTTCAACAGTTTTTCCTTTTCTTCTCTTTCTTATTCGTCGTCTATAATAACCTCCTGCCACTTTTTTTAAAGTTCTCGAGTCGACCTTTTCGATAGAATTATCTTTCTACCTACTTATATTAGAAATTATACTCATCTCTTTAACTCTTCTCATCTTACCAAATCAATATTTAATTCATATTTTATACTTTGTTTATTAACAATAAATTAATAAGGAAAAATGATCTTGTCTACTTTTCTTTTAAAAAATTAGTAAAACCAATCCAATCGGTAAACAATTACAACTTTTATATTTTTGCATCACAGAAATTATTCTTTTTTCAATGAATAATACAATATAAAAAACTGCTTTTAAGTAGAAGATTGGATCATTTTAATAGACAGTTCGTTTTGTCAACCAACCTGATTGCATATTATTAATAAATGTGTTAAATTAAAAATTTTGTATCTAAAATATTTATTGACTACTGATTTGATAGGATTGACTATAGAACATTATTTTTTACTTTTTTGCTTCTGCCCATCAAAAGAACAGAAAATTGCATCATCATATTTACATTCATAAAGTTNACTACTGATTAGATAGGATTGACTATAGAACATTATTTTTTACTTTTTTGCTTCTGCCCATCAAAAGAACAGAAAATTGCATCATCATATTTACATTCATAAAGTTAAAGAATGGTGAAAAAACTTCTCTCGAAGAGGAGAAGAGAAACCATTTTATTTCGTGTATAGACACGGATCTTCTCAAATAAATAACTCATTCAATAATATTAATATCGATGCAGAAAAAATAGAATATTTTTGTTGTAATATTATTATGATGTGTGTGTAGCATCGTCTGTCGATGATGCTTAATAAAAGAGGGAAGGAATATTATCAACGAATGAATGATGGTGCAGTGATGCTGCTATTGCTGGTGCAGATTAAACTATTTGATAGTGAATATAATATACAGATATTGCATTGTTGTGAATTTTGAGAGAGATGAGTTAGGAATAAAAATAGATGTAGAATTAGAATGAGCAAGGTGAAGTATGGATGAGAGTCTTCATCTGCAATAATAAATAGCAGAAGAGTAATCGTCAACATCATCATAAAAGCAGCAGCTTAACTTTAATATTAAATAGTAGGTAATGTAGGAATAGGAACACAGAAGATGAAGTGACATTCGTTTTTATAATATTCATTTGGTTTTCGTATGGATTGGGCTTTGCAATTGGTTTGAGTTGGATTAAAGAGAGTTTTATGTGGATGAAATGGACAGATGCAGATGGCTAAAATAAAAATTTCTGTTGGATGGAACTTTTTTCCTATGATGATGTTCATTACTTCATTATAATGATGATGATTCTGAATGGTATGGTGGTATAGGGCTTTTGTGAGAAGAGGAGAGGTATAAATATGAATAGAAAGAAGGGGATGAATAAAAGATTCAACAAAAGGATGAGTTGAAGTTAAACCGAGAGTAGAGTGAGTGGAGAGAATTGAATGGGTTGGATTTGGATTTGTGATGGAATCGGATCCTACAATTTTATGATCATGATGAATTCAAAACTACAATTATGTTGATTAAGTTATTTGAAGGGAGATTGACGATGCGCGATGGAGGCTTATTTTTTAAATTTTGGAAGAATGAGATGACTTGAATTATGATTTTGAGTTGATTAATGACAAGATTGATTATAAATTATTGAAACCGTTTCTGCATTTGGGTGGGTGATTGTTGGCAAGAGTAATAATTACCTGGATCGGAGGAGATGAGCAGCGGCATAAGACATCTGAGGATTGTGATGATAGCCGTTAGTCTGATGGGTAAGCTGGTGATGGGCATGATGGTACTGCGACGCTGCGTTGTGATGGGTATGATGATGAGCAGCGTGATGGTGGGGATGATGATGGGAGTGGTGGAAGGCATGGTGAGCACCTTCCGCTGCCGACCCGGTTGTGATCCCGGGCGGTGACAATTTCAAACCCATTGAAGGGTGAGTGTCCATGAATGGATTCAACATGGTCATGGAGAATGAGGTATATTTTTTAAGCTTTGAGAATGTTCACAAGAGATGATTTCTACGCTGACAGTAATTTTGTTGAAAATTTTATTTAACGATCAGCGAGAAGCATAAGATTATTAAAACTTTCAATGTCGTCGATGCACAAACCAAATTTGAAATTGGATTAATGTTGTCAGTGATTTTGGAATTGTAATTTCTGCAAAATTATGATTGCATCAAGGTTTAATTTCAAAAAGCTGAATTTCTAAACGTAAATTTAAAATTGAGACAATTTGACTAGAATCGGAAAGCAGGACGTTTTCATCTAAAAAAAAGTTAAATGCAAACTTTCTTCAGAATTTTTCAATAATTCTTTCACTCTATCTCACACTTGAAAAACAGTTCACTTTGCTGAATCAAATCGATCCCAGTTTTTATAATTTTTCACTTTTTACTAAAAATGTCTAATTTCACTAATTTCATTTTTATTAACTAATTTGACAAAAATTTTGATAATGACGACAATGACAACAACGATGATATTTTCTATAACTTCCTCTTCTTCTTCAATGCCACATGTGGCTCCTCAACTCTCATGCAGTGCTTCGCCTACTGCTTTGCCTCGTATGTGGCAAAACTTCCCACTGCTAAAAAACGTTTACACTCAAACAACATTACTTAACTGGAAAAGTATTAAAGTTTTTTGCTTTTCACTTTGTGAAATCCAAATCCATTTTAAATTTTTTTTCTTTCGCAATGATGATAGACCACTAACTGCAAAAAACTGCATGTGCTCAGCTCGCACTACTGGAGAAGACGAAGGAACTCTTCAGGAAGAACTTGTTCTTTTCCCTAGGACATGCTGTTGACTAATGATGATCTGAGGAGCCCCGTGCAGTCCTCTTATCATAAGAACGAGAGCAGGCTAGTGCAGAAGAGAAAATCAAGAGCCTTTACACTAGGTCGGGTATGATGTAAAAGTCAAGTACCTACTATTTCTTTCAAGTACTTTTTCTTCCAGGCAGAAGAACAGAAGAAAAAAAAGGAACCCTTGAGAAGAAGGTTGGACCCTGTTACAGTTCCTTTCTTAAAGGAAGGTAATCTTTGCTATGCAATTGCAGCACTTTATGTATTACAACAATGTTGTTCTGATCATTTCTCTATCACCCCAGTGAGTATGACCCCTTCGAGTGAGCCTCTGAGAAAAAGTGGGGCAGGGAAGCCTCTCCAACTGAGCAGTGGATCCCAACTCCAACTGGGTCGGTTAACAAGTGAGAGACTCAGACTTGAGAGGAGTTTAGTTTGAGTGTGGTGTGGCGAGGAAAAAAGACGAACCCAGAAATATGCTCTCTCAACTCAACTCACTAAACATAACACAACAAGCACTAACTAAACAGCATCATATCAGCAGCAACTCTTCAACTTCTCTTTCTACATAATACTTGCCTTGCAATGCAATGCATATTATGCATAATATCCTCCGAAAGTAAAGAGATTCCTACTTTAGACCTGCACCTTTTTCTTTATCACCATCAACTCAACACTATACACTTGAAAATAGCTAAAGAGTAAAGGAGGAGTGTGTGGATGGAGCGTTGACTGAGAAGAGGTATTATGGAATGGGCATATGAAAAAATCGCTCCTTCAGTCAGCCTTTTGCTCTATATCATCACCATGAGATTTCTCTAAGCATAAAAAGGCATTCGATTCTCCTCAAACACACTCCATAGATATTCTTATGCTATGTTATGTAGTATTCCCTCCTTCGACGAAAATACTTTGAAAAGAGTAAAGAACGGATAGGATTCTTCTCTCCTCACTCACTCTTTTTTTCGTTCTCTTCTCTCTCGCTCTCTACTCTCACAGTTTGTGTGGCGCTCTTGCTGTTACTTGCTGCTGTGGCTGTTGAAAGAAAAGGATGTGTGAAGAGGAGAAGAAATGAAGCTTTAGCGAGTCTCCTTGCTTCTCTTCTTCATAACGAAAGCATAGAAAGACTCCCGCAGCAGATCCATTTTCACCCCTTCTGGTGCGAGGCTGATGCCCAACCCAAGTTGGCTCTTATTGGTCTTCTCTCAGCATAAGCCTAGAGGGGGGTCCTCTCCTCGAATTCTCTATTGGATCGAGAACAGCTCCAACCAAGAACAGAACAGTGCTCGCTATGCTCCCCTATAGGGCTACCCCGACTCATCCCCTTACGGGGTATGCTCGCCTCTAGTTCCGCCTTTGGCAACTATGGCCATACCATGCAGTCCAGTCGCAGCTGCGGACCACTCACCACCACCGTCACTACACACAGGAACACAGCACAGCTCTGTTGCGTAATAACAAACAACTCGGGGAAAATATCAACAGGATCAGTAGTCAATCTCTCTACGTCAACTGAGGAGGACCAGAGAGAGCAATTCAAAATGCCATGCAAAAGCAACCCTTTCTTTTCTCTCACTTGTTTTTCAACCCTGTCTCTCAGTTTTCTGTTGATTATCATGCCGATCATCCCCGCATCCAGTTCCAATTTTTCCTCCGATGCTGCTGTGATTCCCACTTTGCAGATATGCTGGAGATCTTGACTTCTGATTGTGATTTCCGATTAGACACAGTTATATTTAAATATTATTGTAATAATATTATGCAATGATGAGGAGTTTGTATGACAAGTGTCATGCTGATGAGCTCCGTGAGTTATCTCACCTGGAACGGAACTTTGCTTATTTTTCTTCTTTCCACTGCACCGCAGCAGCAATGCAAGCGTTTTCCTTCACTTTTTTTTCTCTTGGTAGAATTAAATAATTGAAACGAGAAAAAAAGAAAAGGAAGAAGCTATTAAATCAACATCATTATCAAATTCATAATAATCCATATGCCTGTCACCTCTCTCCTCCTCTTTTCACTTCGTAGCAACTTCTCCTCATTATAATAATGATGCAATGATTAAATTCTCATGTTTTGTTGAAATATGAAGCTGAGCCGAACAAGAAAGCGGACATTGTCAAACATAACTTTATGGATATTTGTTGTAGCTGTTGTTTGTAAAAAACGCTGCTGCCCTGTCTTCTCAGCGTACTTTCAGCAGAAGCAATAGCAAAAGTGGTAGTAATTGAGTGAGTAGTATTATTGTAAGGAAAAGGATGCGAATGGTGATAGTTTGGTTGTAGTAGTGATGATGAGAATTAGATGGGCAACAACCCCTGTGGGATTTCATGCAGATTTTTACATGACTCCTGAGGCTTCGCATATTGCTTACTCCGTTTGTCATCATAAAACTTAACACCTTATTGCACACATCATCAATTGGGAGTGAGTTATCTCAAAAGCATATAATATTGCACATTTTCTTGCTAGTGACATTGTCTAGCCAGGCGGGGTTCGTTGTTGTTTTGTTGAAAGTTACTCTAGAACAGCTTTAATAAACAATTTATTCGCATAAGGTTATTTGTTTTTATTCGTTTCTGCATGAATGTATCAAATACAGAAAATATCATTGCAAGCATTGTCATATTTAATTTCTTCCTGGCTTTAGGATTTCCTTCACTATAAAAATATTTAAATAAGAAGTGTAGTTCGATTTAAATGATCTTTGAGTTAATGGTATTAAAAATAAATAAATAATTTATCGCATAACTTGAACTTTTGTTCTTGCAAAAGTTTACTTTGTGTGGGATATTTTACTAAATCTAAATACAAACGTAAAAATAACGAATACCTCTGGATTTACTCCAATTTTTTCAACATAGTGAAGGAATTATTTAATTATGATTACTCCTACAAAGACAAATCCCTTTTAATAATATTATAACTCCCTTCACATTACTGCACTTCACTTATGCAGTTTTAGTTAGTTATCTACGTATGCGTATGAAGTATGAACAATGATTAGAAAGGGATCAAAATGATTTATGATCTGAGAGGACCACGTGCTTTATCTTATCTTATCCTAAAAATGTAGTATGGCAGACACCCTGGGGACAGCGACCTCTTGCCTGACCTTTTAAGGGTACTTTATTATATTTTTTCTCCTTTAAATAAAAAAGTATTAACATTTTTCTGTAACTTTCATCATTACTATCGTCCTCCTCCATTTTTACAGCTTTGGCGTTCATCCGTTCCACTATCTTCAACTTGTATCTTCCACAGATACAAGAAACACATTTTTATTATCATTTTAGAAACCACATCAAACAAAAATATCAATTCTTTATTTGAAAAATTGTTCCTTTCTTTCTTCTACAGCTTCACAATTGAAAAGGAGGATTTTATTTTGGAATGCCACAAAGCCAACAAAGGGAATATGAATTGTAAGAATAAGATGATCATGTTGATAATGATCGAAAAACATCACACAAATAAATGACAGCACACACACTCACCAAAAATATGCTCTCTCTCTCTCTCTCTAGTAAACTTATGAAGTAATAAATAATTTTAATAGTAAAAAACTATATGGTCATTCTTCTTAAGTCAAAATCATCATCATTATAACTATTAAAGTTAAGATAGAGCCACCACAACAGCCACACAGATGCAAGAAAATGCATTGTTTTCTCCCTTCTTAAGGCATAGGCCGAAAATATATCATCTCATCCTTCCCGTTGAGTTCCGAAATTAGGTATTTTCTCCTCTAGCTTGCATCTTTTTAACCGTCTGTATAAAAAAGAATGGAATGGAATTCGAATTTAGAATGCTCCCTTTAGACACTTGCTGCTGACTGCTAACACACGGTGGATCATAAATGAATTAGTTTTATGATTATTTTGAGCATTTTTATGATAAAAAATTACAATTTTATAAAAAACACTGAAAGAATTTTTTATATATTTTTTTATGAATTTTTCTCTTTTTGCTTTGTTTTCAAAAAATTCCAGTCTGGACAACTGGGCCGTAGAAAAACCGATATTATTTATTTTAAAAAATTACAAAGAAAAAGTATTCCGATCGGGATTGATTAGAATATGCGGGAATTCAAAAAAATTATTAGAAATATTTTCTTGGCTTTTCTTCTCCTTGACCTCCCGTAGATTAAACCTTTACGTCTTTTTATATTTTCATAGGTTTTCCTTAATTTAATTAATTCCAACAATAAAAAAGAATGCTTTTCTAAAAGATTTAAAAGATGGAATAAAAAAAGCAGTGGTGGATTGTTATTATATTAGCCTTTAGTTGAATTAGTGATGACCACAGCCGTGAAGTAATCCGTGAAATTTACAGATGAAACCGTGAGACAAGTCGGAATTCATTTTTATTATCTTACAATAGCAGTATTATGCCGATCATTATGGCCATATATCATTCATCACTTAATCATAGTCATCATTACTTAATAATATTGCTTTGTTGGCTGTTGGTTAGATAGTTGAATGTATCGAAAAACACAGATGGCCAGAGAAGATTCCACTCTGTCTGGTCAAGAACATAAAAGAAATCGGAAATTACCCGGTGATCAACCAAAAAAGCGTCCGTTTTACTGAACGCAACTCACTTTACCATTGTCTTTTTAAAGAAATAGTTTCAAAAATTGAAAATTTTCAAAAGATTTTTCTTTTTTATATAAAGGCTTGTGCCTCCCGCTGAAAAAATTATGAGAAATGATCCAGATGATGATAAAGAAAAGAAAGAAGATGATTAGCTTAATTTTTCTAATAAATAGCTTCACTCTTTCTTTTTTCCAATGTAGTGGTGGCAATGAAGATAAAATGACGTTTTCAAAAAAATAAAGATACGGCTTTCTTCAACATCAGTGAAGTAATTTTTTATTATTCTATGATTTTATGCTGAATTTTTTAAGCTCGAGCAATTTTTCATCTGTAAAATATTACTTAAGGAAGGAGTCTGGACAGAAAGGCATAAATTGCTTGCTTGCTTCAAACAACAATCTTCTCCGTAACAATATAAAACAGTAAGAGAGGAACAAAAAGTGAAAAGAGAAACGAAGAAGAAGAACTGGCGAAAATTCCGAGAACTCCAGGAGGGAATCTTCCCTTTTTCTTCTTCCCTTCTTTGCCATCATCATTTTTACTCCTATCATTGGGTTTCCATCTTCTTTCCCCATATAAGCTAATCATGATAGGAAAAAGATTTTCTCAGTTTCCCTATTAACAATAATAAAGGAATAGAAAAGGCTCATTTCATTTTTTAAAAGATTTTTTGTTTGCGGAGACTGGTCAAGCCAGACCAACTGGCTACATCCGTGTTTACAATAATTAATTCTTATACCTTTCAGAGAAATTACTTCTTCTACCTACCTTCCTCAAGAAACAAGTGTGTTCATCATCAGCAGCAGCAGTTTTTTAATCTGACAATGAGCACAATCATGACATGACCATTCTTTCCTACTATAACGCTTCTCTCTCTCTACCAACAAAAAATAATAATCATTATAATGGAGGTCTTAGTTAGTATAAGTAAGCTTGAGTTTCAAAAGATTTATGAGGAAGGCAATTAAAGTTTTTTTGTAACTTGTCCATGTGATATCTTTGTCAATGAAATGAATTTTTATGATTGAAATTAATGTGAAAATTCTTTGATTTCAGTTCCATTAAAAATATTATTTAATAATATGTACTTCTATTGCAGGATGTACACAGTTTAATTTAACACGAGAATAATCAGTATACTTAGTATTCAGTAACAACGGGTTTTGCAGTTTAGGAATTAATTACTGTATTCCACATAAAAAACAAGCAAGGTATCTGTTTACAATAGCTTAAATAGTGATTATCAATAATACATTTTAAATTGTAAAGACGTGAAACCCGAAACAGAGCTAGAACAATTTCATCCAATATTTCCATTTCCAATAATGCAGTGTAGTAATAGTTTCAGTAGTAATCTAATTTAATCTATCTAATAGTGCTCAAACTAAATTAATCCTTTTAGCGTCATTCACACAAATGTTTGATAAGTATCATTTTATTGTTGTTTTTTTTTCAAATTTTAAGCTTTAAGCACACTAAAAACCTATAAATTTCACTACACAGATAAAAGCAATAATAAAATTCTACTAAATAAATTGTTGGTAAAATTCGTTACAGTAAGTACAATAAAGTAGATGCATTAATTTTATTTCAATCAATTCAATACCAATTCTCATGTTGTAGGCAGTACACATAAGCAACTACCTAAGGTATAAAAGGACAACAAAGACGGGAAAAAGAAAGTACGGAAGAAACTCATCTTATTACTTCACTCACCTTTTGTGTATTTCTTTTTCTTCTTTTTCTTTTGCCATTCAGTCAATTCCACTTTAATACTTTTTGTATTGTAGTAAGTTTCAAACAAACTGCTGCTGCTGCGACTGTGAATAAAGGAGAAGGAGAATGACAAATGAATTGTCTTTCTTTTGATAATGTGATGGGTGTGGCGTGTTATCGGATGGATTTTTGTGTTGTTATTGTTGCGTAGTTTATGTAAGTATATTATTTTTTATTATTGAACATTTTTTCTTCTGAAATGGATTTATTTTCTTCCTCCTTTGTTGGCAGTTGATGTTTTTGTTGCTGCTGCATTCAATTCAATTCATACACTACTAATATTATTTTCCATTCGATTCAGATTCAACAGGATTAATATAATATTGTTCTGTTCTATTCTCCTTGTACAATTTTTATATTAAAAATCTCAAGCCGAGAGAGCAGAGTGAGGGAGTCTTCTTTTTACTAGATTTTTACAACTTAACAGAATATAATATTTTTCATGAAATGAAATGAATGTTTTGGGCGAGTTGTAATTTTGCTTTTTGCTGTTGTGGAAGCAATCAGGGTGATACCCAGGACAGGTATAACATTTTCATGATTGAAAATAGACTATTTTTTTCTTACAAGAAGAATGAGATCAGACGATGATGATGATAACAATGATAATCCAATTTTATTTCCCAACAATGGCAGCAATTACAAAGTAATTTCACGTTTCAGAATCAGATTTATTTTTATAAAACCTGATTTCTATTTTTTAGTATCTGTTAATGAATCAAAGTCTATATTTACTTGTCTATAAAAACCAGTCAACTTTTCTTTTTTCTTGTTTTTCAAATTACGAGCAAAGTTGGAACTTTTTCATATCATTTTTTATTTTTATGATTTTTCAGCTTTCGAGTTAATCTTGTCAGTCAGTTCGGCAAACCTTTTGAAAAATAAAAATGCCAAATGTACAACAACACGCGATGGGGTCATTTCTCTCTGTTTTTTTTTTCTTGAAGTCTCAAAGAAAGAAATAAATATCTTATTTCGGTAAAGCGATGACAATTTTATAGTGATCTGTTAAATTTTTATCTCTGACACATTTCATTGTTTTAGGGGAACACATTAAAGCCATGTTTTTTAACCTTTGACTATCATCGCCGGTTGTATTGTGGTGTAGTAGATGAAAAAGAAGGGACTCCGCTGATATGATGCTGATGCTGCTGAGATTATAATCTGAAGCCATTTAAAACCTCATAAAACTGTTGATTTACTTGTCCAATAGGATCTTTTAAAAAATTCTAGTTGATTTCTCTTTTGTTTCTTCTCCCGAGTTTATAATATAAATAACCCTATTCACTTACTAAAATGGGGAAAGTTCTTGATAAAAATTAAGTGAAATTTGTTGAAAAACAATTGAAACATTTTTTACATTGTAAAACGCGAACATTATGACATTTTACTTCTTTTTGAAAAAGGACGTTTTTTAAAACAATTTTTAATTTAAAGCAGGGTTTCAAAATGTTTTGTTTTCTTCGAAAGATATTTTAAGTTTGTAACTTTGATTGCCTTATTTTATTTCCCCTTCATGACTTACCAGAACAGAGAACGATAAAAATCTCCGAAACGAATGTTGTTTTCCTTTTCCTTGTCCCTGTTTGTGGTCCTTCTTCCGACGACCTAAAAAATCAGTATCATTCCCTTATGTTTAGGGGAGACCCTGCGTGGACATTATTGTGGAAAGTGACGTTTTTCAAATCGAACAATTTTTCTTCTTATTTTTCCCCAAAACTTTAAAGAGAAGACAAGAGAGTAATAAAGAATTCAAGAAAAATGGGTTTAAACTCATTTCTTTTCGAGAAGAAGAGAGGGAAAAGACAATCAATTCGTGAGTCCCCTGGCTGTGATTTATTTTTACATGAGAATGTAACGCAATTCATGATGTTGAGGTTGATGATTGTGCCGGTGATAATAATGTCGTGCTTGTTTCCTTTCTAGTGTTGCCACATATTTACCTACGCATAAACACGCAGTGAAGTGAACTGAGCTCATCCATTTCTATTTTTCCGATCCGCTGATAGTTCGGCTTGTTAAACTATTTTTTAAAAACACAAGAAGAGAACAAGCAAGAGCAGAAAATAAAACTTCCGAAATAAATATTGTTCTTATTTTAAAGAATTCGTATCATGGTATGGTACGCATTTGCAGCTGATGCACGCATGTTTAAACGTTTTTAAAATATTTTAAATATATATTCAGTACATGCTTTATTATAGTACAGATTGAAAATACTGACAATGGGTAGTTTGAAGAAGAAATATAGAAGTTAAAGTTACTTACGTAGTACTTCTTACGATTAGATAGTTAGCATTTTTATTGAAGTAAACTTTAAATTTCGAACGTTTTACATTCCAAAAAGTGCCAATTTAATAGATCACCAGTTTCAATATTACAAAAATTTGATTTTGAAACTTTGATATACCTGCACGCACATTTATCTTGTTTTCTTATTTTCTACCTTTCCTTTTTTACCCCGCTCTGTAAGTACCTTCACCGGACCGAGGAGACTTCCAGCAGGGACACTTTCTTTCCATTTACTATTCTCCCATTATCTGAATATTCTACATCTTTTGTTGTCCACTTTGTCCATTACAATAAACATATTTACTCCGTTCCCATTATACTTTAACATTGTTGTGGTCGGTCTACTACATTGTCGCATTATTGTTATTGACCAAGTTCAACATTCAAAAGCAAATCTTTAAATATTCTTTTTTTAAAAGTTACTTACATCACATCAAAAAAATCTTTAACAATTGTACACTTGTTCAAGCTCATCTTATTCTTTGCTGAAGAAACTGAAATTATTGTTATTTGTATTTTTCTTTCTTTTGTAAAATACCTGTGTGTGGATGGAAAGGTGACCGCTGTGCATTTGTTTGGATGACATAACAAACGTAAACATTCTCATGTTGTGTAACCCTTTCATGATTCTTACGTACTTACATTAAAGATCTTGTCTCTTTTTTGTGTCCCTTTCCTTTCTATTTCATTCCATCCATCCTTTTCCCCATTTGTAATACTTAATATGTAATGTATTTAATGTAATCATGCAACAACGACAAGTATTACAGAATTATTTTTATGCTTGCTCATCCCACGATGATATCCCTCCACACATAAACGTTTTTTTATTTTTTACATGACATCATTCTTTCGGACACGACCAACACTAAAGTAAATAGTTAAGTAAATAGCCTTCTCAAAAAAATAAGAAGTGAAAAGTAAACTTTTGTAAAAAAAGGTTTTGTAAGCTTTTGTAAAGTTTCTTTTCTTATATGATTATTTTTAGTACATTTCTCTCCGTTTTCTTTCCAGTTTGTCATCATAAACTTGAGGAAAAAAGTGAGCTTCTATTTCTATCTACTACTGCTGCTGTTTCCTACTTTTAGGATGGAGAGAATTGATAATGATGAGATTGCTTTTTCAGTTGACGTTGATGATGATGATGACGATGATGAAGATCTGAGGATGCCCCTGCTGCTGCTTAAGTAATAGGTAATAATTTGTTTAGCACGAGACTTCCAACAGGGTTCGTGGTTTTCCTCTTCTAACGAAACTATTATTACAGGACATATCTATCTATCTACTTGTGAGCATAGTTTAGTCTTTTTTAAAGAGAGAAGAAAGGATAAAGGACGAGAGAGAGGAAGGAAAAGGATGATTCAGTTAATGCTGCTCATCGTCAGAAGAGAATAATGAGAAAATCATGAGAGATGAGATAATTTAGTTAACTCGGGAGAGAGATGAGAAAAACCACCACCACACAAAAAGTGGAATAAGATACA
>JAHZNJ010000934.1:0-11618 GCA_027744475.1 Lepidocyrtus cf. sotoi NNG-2020 | reverse complement strand
TTTTATGCTTTCGTTCCGTGTTTTTTTCCCTTTTCTTCTAGAGGGATGGATAAAACGCAACAGAATTTTTGTTAAGGATTAATAACGATGATTACGTTACTTCGCGGGCTTGACTTAGCGTTTTGGCTTGCTGGCTGCCGTTTCTTCTTCGTAAAATAATAATAATGTCTTTTGGAAGAAGGAAGGTAAAGTTACATTTTAATTTACTAAAAAAAGAAAATACCACCGAAGCATAAAGTGCGTGTACGTTACGTAGTTTAGCATTATTATAATAATAAGGGAAGCGATGTGATGTAAAGTTGTTTGCATGAATGTTACTTACGTACAACATCATCATCATGCTTCGCTGATTCCACTAACCTTTTCTTTCTCTTCTTTCTTTACATTTTCAATGAGCTGAAGAACCTTTTCATTTTTTTTTCAAGGAAAATGTCAAATTACTGGTTGGCTGACTACCGACGACGAACTTTACTTTGAATCTGTATTAATAGAAGCAAAGAAAAACAATCCAAAAAAGCAAACGGCTTTTTACCAGTCCCTCTCATTCCCACTCTTTAACTAGCAGGAATAGCCAGAAGAAGAAGAGAAAAGGAGGAGAGACTCGTAAATCAAGGGGATAGGAAGACTATGAATAATGGTGAAGTTTACCAGCAGCAGTTTTACGTATCTGTTGTTTGTGTGTTGTGTGATATAATAATCTAGAATCGGAGGAAGAGAAGATGGTGTGGAGATATTATTATTATGTAATACTTATCAAAATGTTGATAAATGTGTACCTTTTTTTCTAAACTTAATTTTTATAGGTTTTCGTGTTCGTTCGTTCGGTCCGTGAAGATGGTGCGGAGATATTATTATTATGTAATACTTATCAAAATGTTGATAAATGTGTACCTTTTTTTCTAAACTTAATTTTTATAGGTTTTCGTGTTCGTTCCTTCGGCTCGGTTGGGGTGCTGCTGTTGATGCTGCTGCTCCTCTGTGGAGACTGGATAACTATGGGATGATATGATATGCTGCTGAGATGGGACTTGAACTGAAATCTAATGGGGGTAATAGCAATATATAAATAGATGATAGATATATAATAATATGTAGAAGAAGGATAACTAACTACATCTAAATTAAGTCAACATGATGAATTCATTTTTCCTCTTCTTTTCTCCAGTAGGATTTAACGAAGCGCCAAGAAAGAAGATGGATCCAGCCAGACTCATAATTTTTAACAACCCCTCTTGATTTTCCTGGTCACTGACAACTCTAAATGAGATGTTACGTCCCGAAAATTATTTTCTCACTTGCTTGGAATGATGATGATGATGGCGATGATACCAAGATTTTTTAGACGCCAATAATTATTGTAAACACAATTTTACAAATTCTATACATAGATACATTTTTCGGCTAAATCTGGAATATTCAATTTGAACTTAAACTAACTTTAAGTATTGAATTCATACTGTCCCTCTGGCAATAAAAAGGTTTTTATTTTTTCATCAGAAATATTTTTTTACACAGCGGGAGGCAAAATGGAATTTGCTAATGCATAATATGAAGCGACAATGCTGAATTGATTTGGTAGTAATAAATATGTAGAATTGAAAAGTTGGATTGATCCGCATACATATAAATACCTTTGAGAAAAAATAATAAATTTTATTTGGATTGACACGTCAGTCTGATTTGGAAGAAATATTGCTGTAGACTCAATCATTTTAAAGTGTTTTATTGGATAAAATAACACAAAACAAAAAATATTTTTTACGTTGATGTTGATATTTATTTGGAGATCAGTACACCAATAATCTTCTTCAATGATTTAGTTATTTTTGTAATAGCATTAGGTGGATCCATCGCTATAAATCTTTCTCTGTGTCAATAATGCAGAAAAAACTCAATCAAATTTTAGCACTTTCCGACTCAATAAATATATTCTCTTCTCCGTAATAATCATTAAATAAAAATTGGTAAACAAACTTTTTATTTCAATTCTCAATAATAAACTTCCATCGAAATTGTTTATTATCTGAGTTTTCAAGAGCGTACTTCACCAAAGTTTTTTTTATAGTTCTCTCCATTATTTTGACACATGCGGCGACACGAGCCAAAAAATTACAATTCAATCACAAAAATCCATCCAAAACAAAATTAAACAAATCAATATGAATATTTTTTTAGGTAATGAATGGGAAAAGAGAACCCACCGTAATAAATATTCACATCGACTTCCTTTCTGATTTTCTAAATTTATTAGGGAAACGACATTTTTTTCGACCTTTGTAGTATTGCGTAGTTTTTTCTAAAAAGCTTTCCTTTATTGTTTATTGACAAAAAATCGGCAATATTTGTAATAACAACGGAGTAGAGCAATTGTATACTAATATTTTTTATTACCAGTGAAATTTCTGTAGCATAAAAAGCAGTTGAGATTGATTGAGTAATACAAATACATAATAATAAAAATAATAATATTTATTCAAACGATCAGTTGTTGTTTACATGTCATGTGGATCATCCATAAAAACGACGACAACGTTTGCGTAATAATAGTAATAGTAATCATCATCATATACGTAACTGAAAAAAGGAAGTGACTTCCCCCAATAATATTAACGGAGTTGACAGTTGAGTAGCAGCAGCAATAGCAATAGTCATCCTCTCATAAAGTGATTTATTGGTAGTCAGAGTCACACAGACAGGGACACGCATTTATGATGCAATTTTTATGATGAGGAGAAGGACTCCACTCCACAACCGTCACCATCTCAATCATTCTATTGGTAGTTAGAGTCACACAGGGACACGCATTTATGATGCAATTTTTATGATGAGGAGAAGGACTCCACTCCACAACCGTCACCATCTCAATCATTCCAATCATCATTGTAATCTTCATTTATGAAGTTATCATTATCATATTAGTTTTAAAGCGAACTTGATTCTGATTGGGAGACATAACATAATTTATCAATTATATTTAGTATTAGTATTAAGCCCTAATATGGATCTGGGATCTATTAGTCCAAATGCATTGTATTGTGAATAAACTCTTGTTTGGCTTTTTCTTCTACATTTTATTTTTAAGTGTTGTGTTAGTATTCTCGCTGTTCTTTTTATTTTCTTAACTCTTTTTTATTATGTATTTCGTATTTTTAAGGTTTTCCGCTTTTCAACTTTATGCGAGTGGGAACTCAGTTTTGTGTGTTTTGTTTTTTGTTCAAACTTTGAGCCTAGTGCGATGCGATTTATTATGTATTTGTATTTTTAAGGTTTTCCGCTTTTCAACTTTATGCGAGTGGGAACTCAGTTTTGTGTGTTTTGTTTTTTGTTCAAACTTTGAGCCTAGTGCGATGCGATGTGAGTTAAGATGAGAATGAGACTCTTCAGAGAGCAAAAATATGTGGTGGAAAAGGGAGTAGCAAAAGTCATATCAAGTTACACAAGAAATTAGTGCTTCAATAAAAAATCCATAAAAGTTTTATGCTTCGGGCAAGTAGGCACTTGTCATCATCATAAACATAGTTCGTTAATACTACTACTACTGCTATGTACACACACAAAAACTACTACTACAGCTCCTTTGCCTTGCTTTGCTCCTTTTTCTTGATGATGATGATGATGGGGATGATGATGGTGTGGTGGTTTAGTTGAAGTTTGAGGTTTCATGATGTAGTCAATGTAGTGACGTGATAGTGACATGTTATTGACTTTTTATGAGAATTTCATTGCCCTACTACCACCACCGCTCGCTGCTGCTGCTGCCTTGTTAAGAGATTTGACGAGAGAGTAGTAAAAAAACTTTTATATTCATTTTTTAAATTTATTACGCTACTCAAGGAAAAGGTAAACTGAAACTGAGAATGAAGTTCTTGCGCTTTTCCAACGTGTTGCATCCTCTGCTATTAAACGCAAAACAAAAATTGAAAATTTACAAAAGAAATTATCTATTTGAAATGGGCAAATTAATTATTATTTCTTTTAAATTCGGATTTTTAGTTTTTCAATACAGAAAAGAAAGGCGTAAAAGAAAAAAATCATTTTTATTTTGACTGTTTGTGTTTGTTTTTCTTGAACTCTTTCCTCCGTTAAATGAACGAAAGGATTGTTGAATTGCAATTGCAGAATAGTTTTTTTTACCTTACCACGATGATAACAGTAGTACCAGGGCCAGTACAACAATCACCATCTAATCGTTTATACTCTATGAACAATACAGAGACTCTTCTTCTCGTTCTTAGCACTCCCTGCATCAATCATTTGAAAATAAAACAGCTCATCTCATAAAGGTTTAGATGCACTTGTGTTGATGTCAATGGTAGCTCATAAACCAATCCTTATCCCCTTTTTTTGCTATATTCCGCACCGCCATCACCACTGCTGCTACTGCTGCTGTAAAAGACCACAGAAATGACTAGAATTGAAGGAAAGAAAAAAAGCAAAACAAACTGGGTAGGTGTATGTGTCTTAATCTAAAAAAAGTAAAAATGCAATGATGAGGATGTTGACAGTTTTGTTGAAAACTCTATCGCTACTTAGAAATTGAAATCTTTGTTTTATCTTTCTTTTTAAATCAGTCTTAAATTATTTTATAATGTTGCAGAACGATACTCAATTAATTTATTTTCCGCACCTATACCCAATGCGTTGTTAGATATACGTAAGTAATTGTATTTGGACTCGAATTGTTACATAAAATTTATACCACAAATTTATAAGAAACTAGAATGCAATGAAAATGCTTTCCAACTTAAATTAGAACCAAATCTCGCAGCAAATCGCACAGAAACTTTTTTGGAAAGCTTCTCTACTCTTTCCTATTCGATTCTACAAAGTCTAAAAAAACACTACCAAGAGAAAGTAAAGTTCTTTATTTTCTAAAGATTTTTTTTTTATCTCGTATGAAAAATGGGTGCAATAAATTCCTTCTCTCCCACAGCCATTAAAATGTATATTATTATATTCCTTGTGTGTAATGGAGCGGATGACATCGCATTTTCTCTGAAAGCAGCAGCAGCAGTAGAAATGCAAAAGCAGAAGCAAAAACATCAGCAGCAGTGGCAACGGCAGCGGTTGCCAACAAATTGTAAACATTTCCAACACCACTATCACAACTCATGTGTAGGTACATTAGAGAGAGCCATTAGAAGTGTGTCGGTGGTTGTGCGGTGGTGGTGGAGGAGGAAAGACTAGAAACTACGTCGCATTTAGAACAAAATATTACTCTTGCAATAGTTTTTCTTTCATTTCATTTTACTCACTCTCCCAAAACCATTCCACCACCACCGCCACTACCACCACTCCACCCTTTCAAGATCTGCTGCTGTTGAAACGAAAACCACACAGCAGTCATACATTCTACAACAAAACTGTTTTTGGGCTTAAGTTTTTAATATAAAATGTTGAAAATTAAATAATCCCTTTGAATAGAAGAACAGAGGAACAACGGCAGCAGCAGACATTCTCATTTTCAACTACGCTTGGTTAAATATTTTGCTTTCTCTCTTCTGTTGTTCTCTCTCTCTCTCTCTTTGTAAAGTAAAATGCTGGAAGCAAGCTGATGAATCATGATTATTCTCTGCTGCTGCTTCTGCTGCTGTTTTTGTTCTGTTATTTGCTCTGCTCATTTCACATACAGAATTCATTTCGGTTCTCTCTTAAATTACTAAAAGGCTCTCCTCTTCTCTTCCTTCTTGTTAAGAGAGAGGAGGCTGTACAGCCATTTTAAATGGACGAATGGTATTTGTGGTCTCTTCAAAGTGAAACATTGTTAGTGAGAGAGAAGAGAAATGCTACAAAATTCTAATTCAGAAGAGCTCACACTGTCGTCGTCATATCTCTGGAATGGTTTTAAAAGGGTAAAAACAAATGATCTTGAGTATTTCATGCTCTCTTCTTCTCTCTTATTCTGTCTAGCTCCTTTTGGTGTTCCGCTGTTCAGTGACAAGGAAAAGAGAGAGAAACAGAGAAAGCTTTTTAGTTATTTTTTTTGTAAAAGTTGTGACGAAAATGCTTTTGCTCTACCCACATTGTATAGCACTTAATGTACATTCATATATAATATTATGTGCATTAGTTTTTGGATATAAATGTGAGAGAGTTTTGGGAGCTGCTGCTGCTCTGCTGCTGCTACAAAAGAAAACTTCCTTTCCCCTTCTTCTTCTTTCTTCTTCTTCTTCTGTTATTTCGAAATCGATTTGTGAACTGAGGGAAAACGAGAGAGAAAACGAGTAAAAGCTGAGCTGATATGAGAATAGATCCATTCTTGAGAGAGAGAGAGTTTGAGAATGTTTATATAGTTTTGTTGGATTTGGTTTTTTGATAGGATATGCACATATTAGCATAGAAAAGAGAAAAGGAGAGGCAAGGAAGGGAATTTACTTTTACCCGTCTAGCAGAAAATGGAGTAACTTAATGTACCGTGATGGGAATATAGTGAACTTTCCAGAAGAAAATAATGGAACTTTGTGTGACATGTATCTAAATGTCTACTATGTTGAGAGTTGAATGCTTTCATATCCTTTTCCTCTTCTCTCATTCATTCCTCTACAAACGAACCAACCCAAAAGAAAAAGTTTTTTTGTTGGTAGAGAAGAGAGAAAAGTTTACCAGAAAGAGAGAGAGAGAGGAAAAACAGGAAGCCAACAAAAAGGAAAAATCTATTATTTATTCTCACTGTGCACTGGGCATTTTCTCATCTAAAATCCTAGCAGGGGGCTCCATTCCATTCCGTTCCCGTCTCAATTCCTTCCACAACTTTTTCCCCGTCTGAGATGTGAAGGCAGCCAAGTTTTTCTCTCGTGGAATTTCAAGCAGAAGAAAATGAAGATGAAGAAGAAGAAGAAAACTGTTTTTATCTAAAAAACGACGACGACGATGCTGCTGAGAATGCTGTGAGATGAGATGCTGGTCGGCTAAATTTCTTTACGGTTGAACCGACACCCGATTTAATACAAAATTGGAAAAATCTATTATTTATTCTCACTGTGCACTGGGCATTTTCTCATCTAAAATCCTAGCAGGGGGCTCCATTCCATTCCGTTCCCGTCTCAATTCCTTCACAACGTCTTCCCCGTCTGTGATGTGAAGGCAAGGCAGCCAAGTTTTTCTCTTGTGGAATTTCAAGCAGAAGAAAATGAAGATGAAGAAGAAGAAGAAAACTGTTTTTATCTAAAAAAAACGACGACGACGATGCTGCTGAGAATGCTGTGAGATGAGATGCTGGTCGGCTAAATTTCTTTACGGTTGAACCGACACCCGATTTAATACAAAATAATAATTCTAGAGAGGAAAAGGAGCAGCATGAGTGTCGTAGACTACTACGTATGGCTCAACTCAATTTCCTTTTTTTTCTCTCTCTCTTTCATTTTAGATATTTTTCTCATAGGATAAAATGCTTTTGCTGATGCTGCTCTGCTTCTCTTGGAAACATGTATTCCCAAAGGACTGGGTCTACTCTAGAGAGAGAGAGAAAGAGAAAGACGCCACCGCGTATTAGAAAGAAGTCTTGGATCTTGGATGGAGGTAAAAAATTTCGAATAAGTATGGTCCAATGCCAAAAAAATGAAATACGGAGGAAGAAAGAAGGGGAAAGAAAAAAACTTTTTTTGTAGGAAACTGAATTGAACTTAACTTTTTTCGTTTAAACAATTTTTTGTTCTTTTTTCTCACAAGGGAAAAAAATTTCAGCTCTCTGGCTCCAGCTCCAGCTCTTGATATGCTCATTCATGCGTTGAACAAAATTCTGAATAATGCGAATTCATTTTTTGGTCTACTTTGCCAAGGCGCTCAACCATTTTCTTTTCTTCTATTTTTTCCTCTTATTCCTTGAATTTACATATTCACTCTGCTGCTTCTGAAAAAGCAGAAGAAAAAAACTCATTGTAAGTTTTTTCGGGGAAAAATGTCTTCCTTTTTGGAAGACGGAATGTTTGAAGAAATGTTTTTAAAAAGTTCAGCTCAGCTCAGGAAGGAAGCTACAAAAAGCAATTTCTAAAGTTTGTGTTTGAAAAGAGAAGTTCATGTGGAAAGAAAGTTAAAGAGAGACGCAAAAGGGAAAAACTGACGTTGGTAGCGATGGTGGTGGTAATCCTAAAAGATTTAGGTGTAGTGGGCTTCTTCCAAGTCACAAGTTTAACAAAAGATATGGGCTTTTTCCCTTCCCCTTCCTCTAAATATCAAACAGGAAAGAAAAGTCCACCAGTCCAGAAAAACTGACAAGAAAAGTGTTTTTCTTCTTCTTCTTCTTTGTATTTTTTACTTTTTTTCTTCTTCTCTGGAGCTTTAGTTGATTCGTCCATTCAACCATTATCTCGTCTTTGAAGACTTAAGAAAGAAAATCCAGGAAAAGAAAAAAACAGCAGCAGAACAGAGCAGAGGGATAAATGCAATTTTCTCTGAGCTGCTTTTCCATCCATATATGAATCTATCCAGCAGCTTAAACTCAAATAAACCCCGAAAGAAAAAAATATTTTTCTCTTTCCCGCCTTACTTAAATAGTCTTTCATACAATAATATGGAAGTACAGAGAAAAATATATCTTTAACTACTTACTTAAAGCTTACTTTGGAAGCTTAAGCTTAAAACTTAAGACGAAGGGAAAAAACTTTATATGAAAGAAAAAACTAAGAAAAAGAAAAGGAAAGAAAAACGTACTTTTTTTCTTAAGAAAACTTTTTAAGCTATCTATTCAACTACATTTAAGTCAGAGAGAGAGAGAGAGAGAAGCAGCTTGTGTCGGTTGGGTTGGGCTACATGCCGAGTCGACATGCACGCTTTAGGTGCTTAACGGCTGGAACAGCTTGGAAGGAAGAGGAAGAAGCTTGGAAAAAAGAGTCATTCACTTAAAGGAGAAAGTCCATTAGAGAGAAAGAAAACCAATTCCATACTTCACTTCAACCAAGTTACTTTACTTTACTTATATTTTTTTCTTGCTGTTGCTGTTCATTCTTTTCCCTCTCATATCTGTAGAGCAGCAGCAGCAGCGACAAGACAGGAAAGAAAAAATAAATGTTTTTACTTTTTCTTTCTTTTTTACTTTTTTCTTTCTCGATATGCTATTAAGGCATGATAGAAAAGTAAGGAGGGAGAAAGAGAGATAGAGAGAAATATATGTATTTTCTGTTTGTACACAAAAGCAAATATAATGTTCCTTTTTTTTCTTCTGAAATTTTTCTTCCACTTCCACCACCGCATCATCATCATTTCTACTAGTAGTAGAGAAAAAATAAGAACATTATTTCCATTGGGATATTATGAGTTTGAGTTTGTATTTGTGTTGTTGCTAGAGCTAGAGCTGGGCTTAAAAGAGAAAGAGAAGAAGAAAGGAGAAAATGCGTTTTTCGTTTCGTGCTTTGAAACTCTATTCACCAGAAAGCCATTAATGAACAATAGAAAAAAGTAGATATTGCATTTCTCCATTAATTCCTTTTTAAGTGTATTTTCGTTCTGTCTGTACATATATGCTCAGGCTGTCCGCTCAGAAATGTACACAAAAACATTAGGTAAAGTAAGTAAGTAAGAATAAAGAAAGTAAAAAATAAAAGAGGGTAAATATTATGCTGAAACGAGTAAAAATACTTTCTACTGCATTTTGGGTTGCGATTTGGAATTCCGAAGTTGTAAAAGCAAAATATTTTCTAATAAATCTTGCTGTGTTTTTATGAATATCGAGCAAAGTTTTACTGTACCACAAGAAAAAAACAAAGATCTATATTAATCAATATTTTAAAAAAAACTTTTAAAAATTTTTTATGTCGTTTTTTTAATGCTTTGGTATTGATTACGTTATATTTCGAGTGTCGTTTTTAGTTTTTGTTAGGAAGTTAGGAATAAGCTTAATATTAATGTTCTGATGATGAAGGTTAGCGTAAATTACAAATGTGTGAATTTGTCAACTCCTGTTTTTCCTTCAATCATTACATCATAGCATTAGTTGACGCCTCAACGAAGGTTTACTGCAAGATCAAAGGATTTCATTTTTGGGGATGGATTTTTGTTCGTGAAATTTTTTGATGATGTGTAATTTTTGTGGACCTTCAGCAACATCAATACCAGCAGCAGTAGTATTTAGTAATGAGATAAAGATTATGCAGAACACGCGACTTCATTATCGTCAAAGGACACAGGACAGTTAGCCGATTCTAATGAACAATATTTTCAGAGGGTGTTAAATAAAATAGGATCTATATAGGCATTAGAACTGTGTATCTTGCTCTCCCTCGTTGTTTTATGTCGGCTGATTACTCGATTTGATGGCGAGACAAGAAACAAAAGCTGTAGTAGAGAAGAGGGAGTAGGGGATAAAGTAAAGTAAAATAAATCTCGTTTGTCGAAGTCAAAGAAGCAGTTATTTTGCTGCAATACTTATACTTTTAGAAAAAAGGTGGAAGTGAGGGAAAAATACTAAATTTTGTCATAAATTGCTTACGTACGTGTGTAACGATTGCCCTTTGAGCTGTCGAAAAAGAAATTACATTGTGTGTGTGTGAGAGAGAGAGAGAATAGAATGGTGAGGGGGTCTTTACAGTTGTATGTTTAATACTCGATCGTGATTAGGTCTTAATGATGCTAAAGATCACGCAGAAAAATCTTTCATTTACACTTTTCTTCCCTTCATGTGTAGCTTTAAACTATAGTCGAAGGCGAAATTCGGTCTAAAGCCAACTTTTATTCTTTGCATGACCTCGTCTTAACTCGCGACAAAGGCATTTTTCTAATTACACGGAAGAGTCGTCTGTGAGGAGAAGAGAAAAAGAATCAGCATATTATTCTCTAAATTACTTCCTTTGAAGATTTAACAGTTAAGCTATGTAAGGAATTTATTGATTGGATTCTGTTGGAGAATTTTTTCTTTCGTTTTTTTTTCTAATGGCTTAAGTTTAAGTAAGCACCTCAGCTTTGCAAGATTTTTTCTCATTTGAAGCGTTTAAAAAGAAATCGAAATTATGTATAAGAAACGGATGCCTATCGAATATTCTCATCCTGATATGTATGTATTTTAAAATAGTAGTTGGATATAGTCGTCGTGCATATAGACTTGAAGAAGATGTGTAGCGCTCTATGATAGTAGAAGTGGGATTACGACGAATTTCATGCCGTAGCAAGCCGGCTTACGCTCTTCCCCTATAAAATACATTACTCATAATAGGGATTATTGGGATGAGGAGATAAAAGGGATTTTCTTGCTACCTACCTACCTTTTCCGGGATTATGTTACGAAACGAGTTTGGCAAGAAATGGGAGGGAGTAAGAAAGAACGAAAAGCAGCGTCAGTGTAGGAAGGTGGAGGAACGTAAAATAGTAAAATGTTTGTTTTAAAAAAGAATTTATTTTCCAGTTTTTTCATGAAGTTGGTTTTAAATTTTCAGATTACTACTAAAATTTATAAAAATGAACAAAATTAAATATTTTTTTAAAGTATGAAATAAAGACTTATTTATATTGTAAAATGAAGAAAATAATTAATTTAGTAGATTCAACGCTAACAATAATATTTTTAATTTATTTATAAGCCTGTGGATGTAGATTTCGTCGAAATTGCACCATTCTACATTCATTACGATGATTATAAAACAAAATTGCGTTTAAACATCGAAAAAGATTTAACTTCCAACAAGAAAGGA
>JAHZNJ010000933.1:0-10522 GCA_027744475.1 Lepidocyrtus cf. sotoi NNG-2020 | reverse complement strand
GATACGATATGATATGATAACGACTAACGACTACAAGGACGTGCTTTCATAGAAACTTAATCTTTTGCTGTTGAGACTTTGAGACTGATATTATACCGTGTAGAATCTTTTATGCTAATTAACTAGAATATTATAATCTCCAACAAGGAAATAAGTACAGGATGCATGAAAATGTCAAATTCATTCATTTCTTCTAAAGCCAGTCAAATTGTGAACATTTTGGTATCAGTCAGTAGCAGTCTAACAGTGCTCAGCACTTGGATTAAAAATGTCATGGCTTGTTGATCACCATTATCATCGTCATCATCATCGTCATCCCCACTCACTCGCTGATGTCTAGTCTATTAGGTAGCAGATGATTACGCTGCGATGATAATGATAATACTCCTTCTAGGTATATGGCAAGGCAAAGCAAAAATTGCATCTCTCTTTAGAAAAGAACAAGAAACAAGGAAGGCATATTAAAGAGCCACTCCTCAATCTTTTCTTTCTCTCTTCGTATAGCAATGGCAATAGCACAATAACCTTCTCAAAAAAAAGTTAACATTTTCATTTTTGCTATTTCTTAAATTTTCCGTTCGTTCGTTCATCGTCGTTGTTCCCCCAAACGTAAATAATGAAGACAGAAGTATTACAATCACAAATCAGAGCACAGCACATGCTATTTTCTTTATGATGATGAAGTTTAGGGTAACAATTTAGCCATATTAAGCCCACAATTTATCAAATCATAATACATCATAGGTTTCCTTTTTCTAACCGTATACTGCACTGCACCAATAACAAAAAGTGATCCTACAACTGTCAGTCAGACAGATCATCAACATAATCATCATTTTCATATAGACTTGAATCAATCTTGCATCGCAATTATTTTCATATCAGTAAAATGAAATCAAAATATGACTGCTAAGAAGATTCATTTTACTGACAGATGTATTATAAAGCATCATCATATCATCATATTATGATACGAAACCCTAATTGCAAAAAAATGAAAAAGAAATGAAGAACTTTATTAACAAAAGTGAATAATAATAAGTATCATATCATATCAAAATATTGTATCTAAGCTTTTTAACAGGATGATATTTCTTTTCTTGAAGTTGCTTTACTTGGCTTCGGAGGTAATCCTATATCCTCATTAAATTCATACTTACGCGCTGCAATTTTTTTTATATAAAATTCGAGTAAGGCGTGTAGTTAGATCTGTCCTTTCCGAAATACTGTACAAGCCCGATGTATTATCTTGTTGGCAGAGTTGCTTAAATACTTTCTCATTTTTTATTATTTATAATAGATTATCTTCTAAGCCAATTCAAATTCTTTATACCTTTCTTCTTTCTTCAAACTTCAATTCAGCTCAGAACGAGAGCCATAGCGTGTACTTTGTTAACTGTAACATTGTTAGGCGTCATAACGGGACCCTCTCTTGCTGCTGCTGCTGCTGCACTTAAAAATATCAGGCAAGTCTCAAGTTGGCCACGAGTTTAGGAGAGTAAAAATTTCTTTTCATTTAATCAACAGAATCATTTTCATCTTCATTTCTAGTTTACTTCTTGACTTGCTCCTTGATGATGATGATGAAGATGAAAAGGATGGGAATCTTATCATCACCAAATCCACGTCTCATTGTAGCGCAGTAGTAGTGTCTCTACAATCATTTTCATCAGCAGCAGCATCAACCTTTTCTTTTTAAATTCATAAAAACTTCATTTTTTTTTTAAATTTTACCTTCAGAGAGGATCTTCTTTCATCTCGTTTTTCTCTCTCTCTGTTTTGCTTTTTCCCATCCAGTTCTATTTTGTACTTTTTTTGTTTTCATTATATTTAAAGGAGGATAATGACGATGTGGATGATTATGAAGTAGAAAAAGAAAAGAATCAAGTAGTGTTCAGGCTTGCTCATACTACTTCTTCCCATCAACCCCTTTTTTCTATTCATAATCATTTGAGTGTTCAAAAAATCTAAGAACAAATCTTGTCGTCCCATCACACTTCTTAAAAAGCTCCTGCTGCTGTTACTAATTTACTTGGAGCGGTACAGGTTTTTCTCTTGTAAGATAAAAAAAAAGTCGAGTAAAAGAAGAAAACAAAGCTCTTCGTCATTTCTTTCTATGCAGAGCACCATCCCTTCTCCTCCGTTCTTTACTTGCACATAATTATAATAAGTATATTAAGTAAGTAATGCTGTAATGTGATTATTATGGATGTAGATCAGTTTTTTTTGCAGTTTTTTCTCTGCAAATGTAATGTAACCTTTAAAGATAGTTTTAAAGAGATAAACATAATATATCAACTCTTTCATTTAAACGCAAAAAAAATGGCCAGCCCTGCCCAAAGATATGACCGAAAAGAAGTGAAATATAGTCCGAGTTAATAAATTTCAGTAGTATTTTTTTCTTTCGAACACTACTAAAATAGCTTGTGCGACTAGTTATGTAAATTTTGAGTTACAGATTATATTTTAAAAGTCAGTGAATAGGTAATTAGAAATAGAAGATCTATAAAAGCTTCAAATGGGAAGATGTACTTCCAAACATAATGCGTTGCTTGTATATTACTTCAATGGAACATTATCCATTCAAAGGAATTATCTGTGAAATCCAATGGCACAAAAAATCTGAAAAATTAATATCAGGCAGCAAGATTTGATAAAATATTAAAAGCTTCCTTTTTCTTTCTCTGATTTCTCCATCATAGCACGTACCAATTTCTGTAAACTGCATTTCGCAATCTGTCTGTCTACATTAGTCTCCTACTTACTTAGTCTTACGTACTCCCTCCTTACTTCTACCAGCAAAAATTATTAGAAGAAATAGAAGGATAAATGATAAAGTTCTCTCTTGTTATGGACATTGTTGTGAACGTGTGCTGATTGCTGAATCATCCATGATTTGAGCAAGTTGATGATGACGATGATGATGATAAAATGATGCATGCCTCAATCATATTGGTTTGATGGTCTCTTTTAAAATTTGATTTAAATTCTGAAGACAAACCTGCAGCTTCATTTTTTACAAACCACTACTGAATGCTGCTGCTGTTGCTGCAAATTTTCTAATGAAAAAACCTAAACAGATAAACCTGCTTTGATTTATTCATCCCCTTTCAAAAAATATATAAATTGTAAATCCTCTTGTGTAGAAAAAAAGAGTCATAGTCATCCACCACAATGAAGAAAAAAAGTATCGTCCTTCCTACTAACTACCTACTGAACAACAAATTCATCCGTCTAATCATTTTACCTCATAGAAGAATTACTTCAAGTTCAGCAATGTCACGGACACCGGTGGTAGGCAAACTTAAGGAAAGGAAGGATGGCACAATGCAATTTCTAGCTTGTTCTTTGAATTAAATTAAAGAAGCAGCAACAGAAAAAGAAGAAGTCATCATAATACTCTCTCGAAATCAGAGGGGATATGTGCAATGAAGCAAATACCTGATGATGTACAATACAAAATATTTTTGCAAGTAAAACGATTAGGTCCTCTCTTGTTCTTGTTGCAGCAACAAACAGCAGCGGCAGCAATAGAGCAATATAAATTTTTCTGCAAGAAGGAAACAAGCGAAAAAGAAGTTTCAAAATTGATATGGTAGTTTATGGGGAGTGAGCTCACAAGCATGTGTTAAAAAGTTAATTTGTAATATTGTCATGTCCTTTTCGTCTTTATCAACGCAACGGCGACACGTCAAGAAGCGCTTTTACACACAGAAAGTGACCACACCACAACAACCACTTAGGATTAGGTTTTTTCATTACTAATTTTTGTAGACAGGATAAGAAAATTTAAATTCATTTGATTTTCCCCAAAAATACATATAAACAGCGACAACAAAACGGTATTTTGGCTTTTGTTGAGTAGTTGTTATTGTTGGCTCCATTACTACTGGTTGGCAGCTAGTTTTTTGTGATTAGGATATTTTACTTTGGGTTGAGTGACAATAAAATTTTTCTCTAAAATATTGCACTCAATTCAACATAGGTTACTTTTCGCAATTGCTCGTAGTTATCAAGTATCAAAAGTAATACTATATACTAAACGAAGAAGACAAGGTGGCATGAATTGGGTGAAAATCACCGTGACAAGTTAACTTTTGTTGAGAGGGGAATTCTTTTCTCTCTATTATTGAGATGAGAAGCATATGGCATTCTGCTGACGCCTCTTTCTACTACCTACCACAAAATAAAATTCAACCTGAGGCTATCACAACCTTGACATATCCTCCTTCTTTAAATAATTGTATTTTATTCATTTAATTGTAAAAAACTACATAGCATAAACAGATTGATACTTAAATTTGTGCAGTTTGAGAATAGACACACAACTGTATTTGCGTATGATGGTAATGATTCGTTTGATCTTTTTTTCTGAACAGCCTTATCATCCATCATTTATTCGCCATTTGTGGCAATGCTACACAAAATTGCAAAATTACAGAAAAACTAAACAAGATGTTTATCAAAAAGAATTTGAGAAAAAGATTTGTCTCTCCTCAACAAAGATTACGATTATATGACAGGGACACAGATACAGAGATAGAGAACGGGAGTAATCATCTTTTTTCAGAGACTTGTTTGTCAGCCTTTTTTCTTACAATGTTGCTTTTTCGTTACCATAATAAAGGAAAATTGGAGAAATGGTTTTGCCAGGCCAGGTCTCGTCGCGTTTTATGTAATAATGACCAAATCATTATCATCATCATATTATTCATATTGTGTATAAAGTAGGTACATATTTGCAAGAATTTTTTGCTTGATATGTTGATATGATCGAAATTACAAGTACATATTAGGATATCTGTTTAAAATCTGTATAATGCACTCGTCTCGTCTCCTCGTCTAAAGTAAATTGTAAATTGGATAATCATTAACAATATATCACATCGCTGAATGAGAAATGAATGAATTACTAATATTATAATACAGTCGTCTCATCTCCTCGTCTAAAGTAAATTGTAAATTGGATAATCATTAACAATATATCACATCGCTGAATGAAAAATGAATGAATTACTAATAAAAAATTTTGTTGTTCATGTAAAAAAAAGAAATAAAAGTCCAACAACGGAAAAAAGACCTGTTGCTTACTTACTTACAGATCTACACACGAGTAAAGAAAAACTTTTTTTATTTTATTTGAGTCTCTGGATGAAACTTACTTCAAAGGAAATTGAAAAAGTCACGATTACAATGATTTTGCTCATTTACAAGTTTTATAACATGGAATAAAGGCTATTATCATCACAGAAGGAGGAAAAACAGCAAAAAATCATTGCTCGGGCTTGGACTTGAGTTGAACTGGCTTACTCGCACATGTCTCTTGTGTGACGTGATGTGGATGTGATATTATGTAATAATATATAAGTGAAATTATCATCATCTTGATCAGTAATCATAATCAACAACATCAAATAAGATGGGGGAAGATTAAGTTGAGATTGGATTGGATTATGTAATGTACACGAATTCTCATTAGCAAAAGAGAGGTTAAAGAGAATTGCATAAATACTAGATAGTTACATAGAGATTTCATGATGATGATTATGATGAATAAAATGGAATTAGCAACCTTGTGAAATTGAAATTGTAAAAAAATTTTCTGGGTTGGAGCAATAAATAGGCAGTAACGTAAAGCATCTCAATAAACAATTTGAAGCAATAACGAACAATAGCTCCAATAATTCTAGAAAATTATCGTTTCTAGTTCAATGTCAAAATCATCAAGGAAAGGTTTGGTCAGGAAACTTTGTAATAGCTTCCTTATTGCAAATTGCAAACTACATTACATCGATGCAATAATGAAAATTAGTTGAAGAATGAAATAATAATTTTCTATCAAAATTAAAATTTTATTGCTAAATTCTAAATTTTCAACAAAATATCTTCTCATTCAGCAACTTCGTTTATTGATAACCTAACCTTCCCTGTCACCTTCAGTTAGTAAAAAGAATGGCGAATTCCCACTGACATGCGCTAATTCTTTGCTGCTGCTTTTGTCGGATTTGGTCTGGGAACAAAACTTCACAACCGTAACGCAATGAATCAATCTTACTAATTCCGTCCGTAGTAAATACCTTGAATGCTTTCAGCTATTATACATGAAATGTAGAGATGAAATATATTTTTTAATGATTTCCTTTTAATCTATCGAGACAGTCGTAAATACTAAATACGTCGTGCCTCCCTCCTCAGCAAATGTGGGAGATGAAAACGCTCCTTAATTAGGAGTGACCGCATTATCATGCACTACTATGACGGAGCTCATCATCATCACACAATTGAATTCATTCCGTCATTCATTCACGATGAGGATGATGCGATGCGATGCTCTGCTGATGTCAGATACGTTTTTTCTTCGGGTGGGTCCTAATTCTACTGCTTCCTAATCGACGAGCATTTCACGAAAAGAATAAAATTATGCTACTGTGTAGCAGTAGTCGTAGTGTAGTATCTTAAGTGAAATGAGAATGAGACCAACCCACACAAAATGCATACCTTCACGGAGCGATTAATACAGGACTTGCCGCTAACAATACACAAAACCGAAAATCTCTTTCTTCTATTTTTCTCTATAAATGAATCAAGACATTTCACGAGGCCATGCCCAAGCTTTGCTAATCAGAATTGATGAATATCCCATTAAAACGAACCATTCAGGCAAACCAACCAAGAGAAGATTTATTATTGTGCCATGCATGCATATTACTCTCAGATTCTCTCTATCTTTCCCTCTCCCATTTTCATTTATTCCATTTTCTTACTTTTTCAATACAAAAATTTCAATGCACGTTTGCCACGCTAATTTTCCACGTGATAAAGTCTCCTTCTTTGAGTCAAGATAAATTCAGCAGAGAAAAAGATTTTTTGCAAAACGAAAGATTTTCCCTCAGAATGAGAAATATATTTTTGTCTTACGTACTTACCGTGAATGAGTGACTGTGACCAATAGGCCATGCATGTCATGATGATGTTGTTGATGATGATGACCACGGTTATTCATTGTCATCCTTTTTATTATTATGTATACTTATCTTGGGCATTTCTCTTCTTCTTCTACTTCTTTTTAAAAATTTTTATACAAGTATTATGCAAGTCATTCTATAAAAAACTTGAATTCCAAAAGCAAGTTTACTACAATTGAGAAAAATTGAAGGAGAATCACCATCATCATCATCAGATCACACATGAAAATTTTCTATGCAAACTTACAACAGAAAAACACATGTCATAAATCTTATTTCGCCAATGAAGATTAGATTGTTGATGACGTCTTGCAATTTTCTTGCTCACTCGTCGTTTTATAAAGTAAGTAAGACGCGGAGAGAGTTTTGATAATCTTTCGTTTAAAAACTTAACCACCTACTCGCTCGTACTGCGTACCTACCTCATGGAAAAATAGGAGTTGAATGTTTACTCATCTCCGCACATTATGAAGGGTGTAGGTAGGTACGTATATAAAATATCAATTGTTATTATTGCTCACCCCTTCCCATCAGTACATAATATGACGATGATGATGATTACTTCTTATTTCTCATTTTTCTATGTATGTGGCCAAGAAGGTTTAAGAAGCTACCATCAGTGATTACTTTTAATATTTTGTTGATAAAAACTCCGAGAAAAATACATTTTTTTGTGTAAAGCTGATTCAGCTGCATCTATGCTGGTAGCAGAGGAAAATCCTATCTTTCTCCGCAGAGACTTCTTCTTAACAACAGTCAATACAAAATGGCATGGCATGCCTCAAATTAAATCACAATAAGCCATAGATAATATATAGGAAACAGTAAAATACTTACTAAAATGTTTTTTTTTGCTTCTTCTTCATTTGCTTCTTCCACTTTTTTCCATTCCACCTTTACCTTTCCTCATCTTCGACTTTAAATTTTATCCTGTCTTCGTCTTGTTACATGGTGTGCTAACAAAGCTTCTGGTTTGGTATCTTTTCTGGCAAAAAAAAACTTTGTTCTGTTCAGTAAAGTAAAAACCTGTTTCATTTCTTATCAAAATCTTTTAGTTAAACGATATAAACTTTAGGAAGAAAAGTTTAAAAAACAATTTTATATGCGAATGTGAGGGAAGTCGAGTCAAGTCAAGCTACAGAATTTTGACATTTCATATTATATTCGTTGGTATATCGTAAGTGGCTACGATATGCATTTTTTATGAAGAATGGATAAACGACTGAATTCGAATTCAAATTCCAACAAGGACCTTGCTTGTGTGTTTGTAGATTGATGAATTGCTTGAAAACATGATTTATTAGGTTTAATTTGAAAGGAAAATGGGAATCTTTATCGTTATATAATCTAATCATAATCCAGAATGTAAATTCTTTCAGTCAGTGCAACATAACATATTCCTGTTCTTAATAATCATATCTCTTTTTAAGAAGGAAAATATTACTTCGCAGATAGTTTTTTTTCTGTGTTGGGTGACATGACATAACTATCAGATAAAAATTCTTCATTACTCTTGCAAATTGCTTGAAAGCGTCCTTCCGAAACTCTGAAATCACTAAATAATTAAATAAATCAGGAAGAGAAGAGAGTAAATGGATTTAAGAATAAGGAATGAATGAAAAAAAATAAACATTTAATTCACAGAGGAAGCAAAATAATTTCTCCTTGCTGAAAGATAATTTTCCCGTTCCTATGTTAGTCTTTCTGGATTGTTAAATAAACGTTTTATCTCCTTTTTAATATTGATAAATGGAAATTGTTTTGCGAAACAATTTACGGTTAAGTAAACAAATAATAAGTGATGTGTTCTTACAAGCAACGTTCAATGATTACCTATATAAGAAAATGAAATAGGTAAAGTATTATTTATATTTTTTGTATGGTTTTACAAATATCGATATCATCTTGCAAAAAAAGATCTGTTTTATATTGAAGCCAATGATCTGCAGATTTTCCTCAATCGAAATTGAATTCATTTTCATCATCTTATCAGATTTCGTCGATTGCATTTTGTTTGGATTTCGCTTTCTTCCTTCGTCCCGTATTCTTGAAAAAAGAATAAGGGCTTGGCTCGAATTTCGAGTATCAGTATCAGTTCCCGAAAGGATTTTCTCACAATCAGTGACTATGATGGAATGTGCAGCTTTACACAGAGAGACTCACTGCCCAACTTTTTCTTTTCTTCTCGAGGGAGAAAGAACGAAAGAAGAAAAAAGGGCTTATGAAGCTTTTCTTTTCTTATTCCTCCATTTTTTATTCTTATTCAATTTCATATTTTTTACTGGGATAAAAATCTGGGATGAACCAACCAGACGCTGCTGCTGTTCGCTGTTTTTGCTTTTCTGGACAAAAAAATTCATAAAATAAATGGTAAATGATAATAATAAAATGGCCTACATTTATCCCATCATAATGGCATTTTATCCCTTTCACTCTTTCTTCTTCTTCCTTCGTCTTCCTCTTCAGAAAATAAGGGATCTAGCTACAGGGAAAGAATAAGTTGACCATCGCATCGGTTAAGTTTTTTAGAGTTGGAATAACTTGGGGAACGTAAAGTAAGCAATCCGCTACTGCTTCATATGACGGATGGATACCAATTTTTACTGGACTTTTATGAAGAATTATTTGTGTACAGAAAATTATCGTCTCCTCGCTCCTTTTAGCCTCAGCCTAGTTTCACTTCCTGTTTTTGGTACATGCTTAGCCTGCAACACTTGTGGTAATGGTGGTGGTTTGTGTTGTGTTCTCGTTTTCTCTGGACGAGCTTCTCTCTTCAGCTCAGCTTCAGCAGAGTTAAAGCAGTGAGTGAGCGAGGAGCTGGTGAACTGATTGTGAGAAGAGTAAACAAGGTAATCCGTCTATTCAACGGGATGTGTACAATGGATGGATAGGTTTTCCTTTTTCGTTTGCTTTTCCATTTCCTTTTTGGGTGAAATGATACTACTGCGTTGCGTCCACTAAAGGCTTAAAAAAGGATAAAGGATAAAGAAATTGAAGCTTCTTGTCTTGTCCGAGTTTGCTTTCACTAGTTTCCTTCTTCTTATTGTTGTCAGTGAAGTGAGTGGTTTGCCCAGCTTGTGTTTTTCGTACAAAGTAAAAAAAGGATGGGATTTGGATAGAAAATGCCTAAATTGCGTATCATTGAAAACTATTTTACAGTGTGTAAGAGAGGCTGCAGTAGGTATGGAATAGCAAATTTGGAAGGAATCTATTTGTGACCAATATTATTATTAAGATACATTAATCTTAAAACGTCAAAGTGCAGCCTGATTGGAATAAATACAAAACTGACCTAACATATTACTTAAATTAGAAGCATTTTGAATCTCACACTAATTCTACAATTTAAAATTATTGTCTAGATTATCTAAATTAGAATGTAACTTACAAATTAAAAAATAAATGCGATTTGTTTGTCATCATCAACATTTTATTTTATTTATACAGCTACCGCAATAAAATTTTGTCATAATTGGATTTATACAGTTTTGTACTCCGAAGGGATACTATTAGCTTGTAAATTTAGACAGATTTGAGATTTGACTCCTGATCGGCCA
>JAHZNJ010000932.1:0-10116 GCA_027744475.1 Lepidocyrtus cf. sotoi NNG-2020 | reverse complement strand
TGGAGTACGTACGAAGTATGATCGAGTTTTGCTAAAGCTCATCCATCTTCTTTTTTGGACATAATATTATCATCATGGTATCATCTTCATCATCAGTATAATCATCATCTTTCTCTCTCTCGTGTTTTTACAAAAGCGACTTTCTGCCTTTCCTCTAACTTCATAAAACAAAACACTTCTTAAAACAGCAGCCACCATGGTACAGTGCAACCGCTGCTGCTGCCACTATGAATACCATCAACTACCATTATGAATTTTAGCAATTTTTTTTATTAAAAAATTGATAACTTCTTCTTCCTTTCCTACAGCAATAATAATAATGATAATAATAACGCACCAGATGAAAATTTATTGGATTTTCCTGCATATAAGGGAGAAAGAACAATATAATAACGGTTAAAAATTAGAGCTGACTACAAAAAAGGATGCGATAAAATAATATAAAAAGGAAAGAAGTACATAAGCTGTTGAGCAAAAAGCCAGGAAGGAAATCAAAGAAAAGGAAGACGCTTCATCTCATCATCATAATACAACAGCAGCAGCAGTAGCAGCGTAAAAGCAAAAGCAACCAACCAACGCCAACAACAACGCAACGTAATGTCATACCGGCATCTCCTCGTAAAGGAAAGCATTGAACTAAACTGGTTGCTGGTGGAAAAGTGGAAGTGGAGCTGAGTGAAGCATCTAACGGAGCATCCGTGAACAATACCGATCTCTTTCCTGTAGTTCTCTGCGATTTCACTCTCACCCAGAGCAAGACTAGACTAGAAACTTGTCACTAATGCAATGGTAAAGCCTTTTTCGTTTTCTTTATTAAACTGAAAGTTACTAATTTAGCGTTTTTCTATTCTGTTCTGAATTTTTTTTTCTTTTTTTTTCTAACTTGATTTCTTTAATATGTGGATTTCTAAGTAGATCTTCTAGCTAAAGAACAATGGGCAAAGGATAATGTTTAGGGAGGAGGAAAAGCAGAGAGATTAAAGTGGAGAGAGAAGAAGCTTTTTTTACTCACTCCACCACTTGCACTTCATCCCGTTTTTTTCTTTTCTTCTGTTGTTTTGTCTTGTTTTTGCAGATTAAATTTAACTACCACCACCACCACGAACAGTACTGCTTGAGCCCTACCACCACCGCAGAAGAGGGACTAATCACACTCAAGAGAGATTTCACAAGTAGGGAACTAAAAATCTACAATAATGTACAATTATGGTCTCTCCCCATCCCAATTGTTTTATACAATCAACTACGAAAATTACCACTGCCGCTTTTTTTGTTTTTTTTTTTTTTGTCTTTCTTTTAGATTTTGCTTTGCTTTGCTTTGGCGTGTTGTTGTTGTTGGTGGCCAAGGTTAAGGAGGCTACATTATATTAGTTCCCCCACAAAAACAACTAATTCCTCCTTTGACTTTGATAATAATGCTGCTCTGCTTGTGTACAGGGTTTGTGTTGTGCTGCTCCTTGACTTATTTCACTCGTTTACTGATTGTGACTTGAGCATGCCAAGAAATGTTTGGGGCTGTTGGGTTGTTGGGAGCCGGGAGCCAAGTCAGAGCCAAACAGAAAGAAAATTATAAGTCGAAGTCGCCTTTGATTTCTTTCCGAATTTACTCCTTCTTCTTCTGTTTTTGTAATTTGGAAATGGGGATTTCTCTGGAATCTGATTAGTCAACCTCTTCCCATCCAATTCTCTAGAAATCAATTTGCTAAAAACTAAACAAATGTCTCTACATGTTTTTCTCTCTCATTGCCTCATCTCATTCATTACGGAGAAATAAACAGGAGACCGACCCCAAATAGATTAATGAGGGAAGGGCGATTGAAAGCCATGCGGTGCAGTAGTGCGGTGGTGCTACAGACAGATTTCGGCAAACGTCCAGAAGAAATTTCTCTGGAAATTACTATCAAATTCCAGATACATTCCTGAATACAGTTTTTCAGATACTTTCGGATAGGTTTTTGTACAGTTTTACTTTGCAACAATTAAAAAAATAAAATCTAAATCTATTACCCAGTTTGTTTATGAATTAAGCAAACAAAATCTGATAATAAAATGAGCTAAATACTATTACGCACAGATTTTCAATATGGCGAAATGCAGAAGCATACCCTGATTAAATAATTGACAGTAATTGCAAAATGATATTTTTCATGAAAGAGATAGATGTCAATGCACTTTACTTACAGTTTTTCCTATCTAGGTGGTTTCGAAAGTTTGGAAATTATCAAACCAATTATTCATCAGTAACAGTCAGTGGCAGCATATTTTATTTGCTAACACAAAATTTCATTCACAGATGCTACATTTCTTCCTCTTTGAACAGACATAATTGCTCATGCTTGTTTTTTTAAATACGCATTACATTTTCATTCACAGAACTTTCAATTTGAGGCTGCTGACTTAATTTTTTAGTTCTGCACACACAATTGTCATAATACACAGAACTTTCAATTTGAGGCTGCTGACTTAATTGAAATTACAATTTTTATCACTGCTTTATTATTATCATTTGTTGTTAATTTATTATGATTATCATATTATCATATTATTATAAAATTTCGCTAAAATAACTCATCCATTATTATTGCTTTTCATTCCTAAAAGTGGTTTACAGCTTCTCATCTGTCACATACACACATGGCAATGATGAGATGCGATGAAGAAGACAAAAAGGATTGCTCTGCTGCTTCTGCTGCTACATGCTCAATTATTTCCTTCTCTCTGTCTATTTTTCTATTTCAAAGTCTCTNAATTATTTCCTTCTCTCTGTCTATTTTTCTATTTCAAAGTCTCTTCTTCATCATTCGATCCACATCAGTAACTTACAATAAGAGAGAGAGAGAAAAAAATAATAATGATAATCTCTGTCTGCACTGCGTTGCTTGTAGCTGTAGCAGTTTAGTTCTGCACACACAATTGTCATAATAATAATGACAATAATAATGATTTTTACGAGGAGAGTCCCACACGGTGTACAAGAATAAAGTACGTCATGTCAGCAGAAAGAACGATTCGAGCAATTCCATTCTTTTCTTCTTTCCCAGAGCCGAGAGCGAGACAGTCGCAGTCTTTGCTTTAGTGCGGTGGTATAATTACATCCATTATTATTGTGGTTACCTTTTTTTTACCAACATCTGGACTTTTCTAAAAACCAACACAATAGTAATCAATGTTTTTCCTACAGATAGATAGAAAAGTTTTAAGAAAAAATGGAGGTATATGTCTATCAGCAACAGAGAGAGATAGAGAGGAAGAAGGGAGGGAGAATCATATCCTCCGTAAAAAATATAAAAAACACGAAGAAGAAGACAAAACCGAGAGTGTACTTTGATGATGATGATGATGATGAGGATGTCTCTGAAAATTCATGGGCAATTACTTGGTGGATTTCAATAGCAATGCAATGGCAATGGCAAGAAAATAATAATGATGAGCGAGCAAATACTAGAAGAAAAAATCATCATTTTGTCAAGAAATGATCGAAAGAAGAAAGGATAGATAAATGCTTTTTAAAAAAAGATGTAATTCTCTTTTTCTTTCCTTTTTATACGCCCGTTATCATCATCATCATTATAATTTTCAATAAAGTTTCTTCAAGCAAAGTGTACGTACGCTTTAATTCTGTTGGTTTTTTACTTTACTCAAAAGCTTTAATGAGTTTTAAGATGACGCGACGCTGCTGACGGCGGATCTACCAAGAAGGAAAAAACAAAGGATTGGATTCGGATTATTTTAGATTTTTATCCAAAAACTTCACAAAGAATTAAAAAAATAGTATACAGGATAGTAGCTAAAAGCAACAATACAGAGAGAATCGTACGAGAATAAGCCGACAATAAATATAAATCAAGAAGGAATAAAAATATTGAAGAAACGGAATGATCATAATGATAATCGTGATGATGAGCTACCTGAATTACGAAAAACTACACACACAAAAACACACACACGGGAGGGAGCGATAATAATAATGACGACTCTACTACGACGATGATAATGATGAGCAACCACAATCAATGTAAACAGTGACAAAAATCATTTTCCCATATGAATAAATGACTCCGAGAGAGACGTACATGAAAGAATGAAAGTTATTAGCTTCGTTAATTCCCAGTAAACCACAAAAAGCAACAATAAAACAGCTCTACAGCAGCAATAATCATCAGCGTACATATATTTTCATTTCCACCACTCCTCACTCATCATTATAATCATCAGAGAAGCTGATGCTTTTCGCAGATGCTTCTTTCTTAATTTCGTAGAAAAATATTAGAATTGAAAATGCCATTGCTTACTTTACTAGTTACATACAGATAATCTGGATGATGAAGAAAACAAAAGGTAAAAGTACGAAACGGAACGCCGTCGTCGTCAACGAAAACCACTTTTCGTTATTAGAAGAAATTTATTATTACCGATTCTTTCTTTTACTTGCTCAACAGCGCACAGACAAACGACGATTAGCAGTACTCCTCATCACAATCAAAATCATCAAAAAACAAAGTGAATGACTGACTGACTGAACACACAAAAAAAGTACTTTTTGTGTACGTGCAGGCATGAATTCCTCCGAACTTCCAATTGCAATTATTGGCTTGATTTCGATTTTGATTAGTGCCATTGCCATTGCATTGCCATCATCATCCGATCGGATCGGATCGCCGTCGAGAATTTTTCCTCCTTAAAAAGCTCAAGTCTCAAACTGAACTCGAGCCAAAGTTATGTCGATAAGATTTTTCATTTTTCCCAAAGAGTAAAAGGATAGAGGATCTGGTAATTTTTTCTGTAAAAACATTCTTCATCTTCTTCTTTTATAAGCTCAAACTGAACTCGAGCCAAAGTTATGTCGATAAGATTTTTCATTTTTCCCAAAGAGTAAAAGGATAGAGGATCTGGTAATTTTTTCTGTAAAAACATTCTTCATCTTCTTCTTTTACTGACGAAGAAACATGAACAATGGGAATTAAACATGCATAAAAATCATGATTTTCGATTGAGAGACTTTAAAAAACAAAAAACCCTTTTATTAAAGCTTCAATGATGATGATGATGACGACGATGAATGAGCAATTTCTCCGTTCCTTCTTTCTCTCTCTGCCTCTGCAGTGTTTAAAAGTAAACTAACTACCACTACAATAGTCATTTGTTTTTTCCTAGTCTTTCTTTCCTTTCCTTTTCTTTCAGACAGAAAAAAACTTTGGATAATGATGGATAATACGCTGCTGACTTGTTCATCCTCACCATCTCTTCATCATCATTCGAATTTTAGCTACTCTTCTACGCTCTCCATTTTCCTCACAAGAATAATCGTTAGATTGTTGTTGTTGCTGTACAATACTAGATTTTTGTGTTTTGGTTTTTTGTGGAAACCTTCCATATTTTGTTTTACTTATGTTTTTTTCTTTTCCACTTGAAAATTCTTGGTATAGTTTGAGAAAAAGCAAAGGAATCGAATGAATCTACAAATCATCTCAATCTCACTCAATGAAGAAGTCAATGTTGATGATGATGTCTTACATTTTTCATACTACTTAAATGGCGACTGACTGCCAGGCCAGGCTAGGCTGACTTAGAGAGGAGAAAGGAGTCTCCATGCTACATCCTCTCTTTTTTCCTTTTCACATTCACGTAAGAAGAAATTAGACAAAATGATATTATATCATCATCATTCATGAATGATGAGAATGATGATCATGCATGGCGTGGTCTATTACTACTTACTCCTTCTACATGCAATGACTTTAGTGCCGTGGTGGTGGTTGTTGTTGTGTAGGTAAAAAAGGAAGGCCCTGTTATTAAGACAAGAGAGAGAGAGAAGAGCCACAATAGATCCAAACAGATTTGCCTAAAGTCTCTCTCTCTCTCCTTCTTTTCTTTCTAGGAAAGATTATTATCATGCTCTGCTCTCTCGTACCTTATGTAATTATATGACATAATAAGCGTCTCATCTTTCTACTTTTTTGTGTTTCTTCGTTTCTTGATTATTTCATGCATGGTAAAACATTACATTACATTAAATTCCCGTCATAATCACCACCACCACCACCATCATCATTGTCATTATCATCAGAGTATTATTTAGGCATCAAGCCTTTTCCTTTCTTACTAAACAGGCGCATTCTCAGTCAGGCAGCACAGCAGCGCAGCGTCACATCTTTTTTAAAAAATTTTAAGAAAAATTGACGTCTAGCCAGAAACAAAAATTAGACTGAGGGAATACCTACCACTCAAGTGCTTTCTACTTGAAATTAATTAACACAGTTTATTATTTTCAATTTAAAAAAATTGAAATCTCTTTGCGCATGAAACGAGCCAATCTCAATTTTACTTTAACTTCTCATTCTCATCATGAAATGCGCAGGTGCTCCAATATTTTTAAAGTTTTTTTTTTGCATGGGTATCATCACCGTCTTTTCATTGTAATGAAAATGCGTGAATTTTTCTAAGCTGCTAAACAGATACATAAAGTTTTTAAAAACGCTTTTGCTTTTCTTTCTTCTTCTTCCTCGTTTTTTTATTTCTCGTGTAAACAATTCTGAGCAAACGGAGGGGGTAAATCCATAAAGGGATAGCAATTAAGAAACCAGTCATCCGTATCATGTACGCTTTCATAAATTTCCATTTTTTATTTCATAAACTCTATTGCATCGCATTGCATCGTGTAATATGAGGGGATAGATATTGAAGTGAAGCTGTTAAATAATTTGCGCATTTTAAATTTTAAATTCCCAATCTAGTCAGACAGCATTGTTGCATTGCATCTTGCATCTTGTATCATTATCAAGTAAAATTTGAGCCATCATCATTCATAATTTCATAAGAAAAAATAAATACCAGCATAATAATGCATAATGCACAGACATCCTTAATGAATTCATTCATAATATAAGTTTTTAAAAACTGTAGATTTTTTTACTGTTTACTTTATCATTGCCAGAAGAAGAATGAAATTCCTTTGGTATTAAATAATTCTCTTCACTGCGTAAAATAATATTACACCAGCAATCAGCATAGCAAAGCTTTGTATGTATCTGAATGAATATCAAATTAAATTGCATAAAATCTAATAAGCCACAGCATAATTTAAAAAAAAAGCTACAGGACAAACACAAGAACGTTTTTTTTTGTTTTATTTTACACCAGCACATCCCAAACTCATTTTCATCTGATTTAAAACAAGTACAAAAAATATGTATTGTGGACTACCTGCCGTGTCCTCCTGGCTTGTTGGATTATTTTATGTATTTCTTTTTTTCTCCTGTCTAAACATACAGGTGAAGTAAAATGTTTAGAACTCCAGTGGAAGGAAAGGTATTATCCTGTTTGCTGCTTCTTTGGGTGCAATATTCCTTTTCTTCTCTCACAATGACATTAATTTCACATCCAACAAACTCTTCTTTTTCTTCGTTCGTCTTCACTTTTTTGTACTTGTACTTGTTAACCTGGAATAAAATAAAAGGAAAGACAAAAATTAAACATAAATATTCATGACCTTCGCCGTTTACGCTCAATCCTTTCCTTTCCAACTAATTTACAGTATAAATAAAAGTAACAAACAAACAAACACTCTAATTTTTGTTTTGAAGAAAATTATTTGGTTCGTTTTTCAGCCATTGTATCCCTCTTTAGCTTCGTAGGATACTTTCTAGGAATGAAAGTTGGGGACATAACAAAACATTAAAGCTACCTGACCTGGTACCTAAATAAGAGGAATTAATTTCAACAACGACAACGCAAACGCAAAAGAATAACTTTTTATTTCCTCCTTCTTCTTCTCCTCGTCATCCCATAATGAATGCAAGCAACAGCAGCAACAAAATCCCTGTGTCATGTTTTAGTAACAGAGGAGAGCAGAGGGTTGCTGCATAGATATCTGTGTAACAAGAACAAGCCATTTCTATTCTATTCAGAGATTCAGAGAAGAGAGAAAAGAAGAATTAATTAAGTTTTATTTGAAATGTCAAAATCACTTTTCTTCTATTCACAGACTTGTTCTTTTTTACATTATAGCTCGCTGCTTCTAGTTGTCTTTCTTTGATCTGTTTTTTTGTTTTGTGGCGAGTGCCATGATGATGATGATGCCTTGCTTTGCCTTTTGCATTGATGATGATTATGATGAGGATTCTCTCTCTCTATTTAAACGATGATCGAACACCAGCACAACACAACCACCACACGATACATCATCATCAGCATGAGATGCTCCTCATTTTCTCTCTCTCTCCTTTTTTCAATCCAAAATCCAAACAACCAATCAAAACTGGTTGACTTCAGTCAAAGAGATAAAGAGAGAGAAAGAAAAAAGACGTTTGAACAAAAGAATGCAGTTGGTTTGTATAAATAAAATAATTTTTACTAAATCAGAAGAAGAATTATACTTTATGTAAGTAGTAGATAGGCATATGCGTATAATCTACGTAATATTGTATAAGATAAGTGATTACCGTCTTCCACCCAACCTATCTACTACGATGTTGTTACTGTTGTTGTTGGGTTTTTAGAATTGGTAATAAAATATTGTTCTTCAGCAGCAGCAGCAACAGCAGCAGCAGAGACAATCACACACACACACAGAGAAGATGAGGGACACGCTTAATTTTATTAAACAGAAGAAGAAGTTTTAAAAGTTTAAGAAAAATTTCTGATATGCTTTCTTTACAACTATTCAATATCATCAACATATGTCTGACTGACAGAAAATGAGGAAAATTTACATATTTTTCTTTGTGTGGCTATCAAGTATATACCCTTCTGATTGTTGTTTATGTGAGTGGAGTAATAAGAGAGGGAGAGAGAGAGAGAGGGCTCCTTATAAATATTAGAAGCAACAGCAACAGACACTTCTTCTACTTCTTTTCTTTTTATCTTTTCGGTTTTTAATAGGAAGATAAATACCTGCCTGCCTGCCTGATCGCCTCTTGTGAACAAACCAGTAAGTAAATAAATGCTAAAAAGATAAAAAAAAACAATGAAGAAGAGGGAGAAGCTCGAGCATTGACTGACTGAATACGATCATCGTCATCATCATTATTATCATGATGATCATCATCAGTGAAGAAGAAATGCCAACGAAATGACTTCACTTCTTCTTCACTAGAATGAGAATTGATTTGATTTATTCGTCTATTAATTCTTTTGCCAACAGTAAAATTCATGGAATGTCTCACTGAAGAAAATATACGAGCCATTATGCATCGCACATATTTTCTATTTTACTTAATTTTTCGTTTTATAATAAAAGTTTGTATTTTATATAAAAAAATTTATAAGCATTATTGATTATAATTATTATTAGGTTGAACTGCTTGTGCAGTTACATTTTATATCGATGATAAGATGAATCAAAATACCAAGAAATACAAAAATGTAAACCCAGCTCCAGCAGAGAACCAAGAAGATCCTTTTTGTTAACAAGGGAAGTTTGAAGAGATCTCTTCAAAAAAAAGAAAAATGAATAAATAAATTCTTAAAGAATTTTTATAAGTGATACTGATTAGCATAATATTATTCTTGTTATTAACTAGGCAGAGCTTGTTTGAGTTCAGAAGAAGATTTTTTTAAGGAATGGAATTCTCTGAGAGAGAGAAAAAAGAAATGAATATTTAAAAAAATGATGATTATTGGATCAGTATGGTGTAAACTATTTAATATAGATGCCTGTCCATCCATCCATCTATCCAGCAGCAGCCAGCAGCAGCAAGTCTTTTCATTAATGATCAAATAATATTTTTATGAATGAGTTTCAGCTTGGCCCTTTTCTGTTGTGTGTGAGTGTGAGTAAGCATAACCTTAAAATTGTGGAATTGAATTGAATCGGACATCAAAACGTGTTGGCTTGCTGCGTGTAAACAAGAATGATGAAATGACTAAAGAGATGTGTGAGATGAGATGCTGCTTAGCTAGGTTAAGTCTCCTTTTATAAATTTATATCATTCGTTCAAACGAAACGAAATATTTGTTTGAAGGAAGAAGAGATGAGAGAAGGATCATTTGAAGGAGATTATCAAGAATCAAGGGCTTCAAAGTTTCAACAAAATTATCAGTGGGGAAATGAGTCTATCGTGATGATGGAACGTAGCTAATTATATGATGATTGATCACTACGTAATAATAAAATGA
>JAHZNJ010000931.1:0-11015 GCA_027744475.1 Lepidocyrtus cf. sotoi NNG-2020 | reverse complement strand
TCTCATTGCTACTGGCTGTCTTCCTAACTTTAATTTCTTTCTCATCATGAGCCGCATCCGCCTCAGCCTCGATGTTCGCATGCTCCCTCGCCAACTCTACGTCTTTATGCAGTTCAATCAACTCCGGGAGCCAGTAGGCCACCTGCCTTATAGATTTTAGGGCGACCTTATGAACCCAAACCAATACGAGGAAGACGAAACCCTGGATAAAGCTCCCGAACTGGATGGAGAAAAGGAGGAAAGTCAACTGGAACTGGGTTCCCCTACTCAGGATATCCTGGTACTTCTTGTGGCAGCCAAGATGGGGATTATTCACTTTGGAAATGGCGGAGGCCTCCTGTTTAAGGAATAGATCGGAACCTGGCGCTGCTCCTGTGAACTCCACTTTCTTCCCACAGTCCGCATCCCCTTCGGAATCCACCTTCGCTGCAGCGCAGCAGCTTTGAGGGACGTCGAAACCGAGGGTGTGTCTCCTCACGGTACGATTGTGGGAGAAGTCAGCTCCCAATTTATGGAAGAAATCGTCGTTTGGATCCGCTTCCCTGTAAACGAAGAAGCCTTCCTTCCCGTAGTCCGTGCCCATCAGCTCCTTCAAGTAGTCCGTGTAATTGTAAATTCCACAGCAATCCTTTTTAAAATTATTTATATAACTTTGTTTTTATATTAAGTAAAAAGTATAACAACTCAATTTTTTAAATATTTTTTTCAACGTACAAACTTTGCCTGAATATTTATAAGGAATGGAGGTATATTTCCGTAATAATTGTAATAAGTTTTGCTGTATCTCATCATCTCGAAAGAGCTGATTGGTGAAACCATAAGGATCGCTCCGACAAAGAAGAAGAAGGATGTGGCGGCGAATCCTATGCTTCCCTGTCAAATGTCAAGTCAAAGTAATTGTTGTAAAAAATATAAATATTTAAATTCAAATTAAATTAGGAAGGTCAGAGTTAAATGTTAAATAAATAACTTATTAACTTACCAGTCTGTTTACGCAGTGGATATCCTCCTGTCTCATGAAAGTGGAGACGATGACCATTGCCACAAATACGCCGAAATAGTTGGTGAAGAGGAGCAGCCAGAAGCCTATGGCCATCGTTATAAGGATCGCTCCGACAAAGAAGAAGAAGGATGTGGCGGCGAATCCTATGCTTCCCTGTCAAATGTCAAGTCAAAGTAATTGTTGTAAAAAATAAAAATAAAAATTTAAATTTAATTAGGAAGGTAAGAGTTAATTATGTTAAATAGATAACTTATTAACTTACCAGTCTGTTTACGAAATGGATATCCTCCTGTCTCATGAAAGTGGAGACGATGACCATTGCCACAAATACGCCGAAATAGTTGGTGAAGAGGAGCAGCCAGAAGCCTATGGCCATCGTGAAGCTTGGAGGCATACTGCCGAACATGAAGTACATTGCAAGCAGAATGCATAGCATGCAAGTATTCAAAATCTGTTAAGAAAAAAACGAAATTCTTGTAGAATTTTTATTTGTTAACGTTGCAATTCCATTGTCATAAATAACATTAAAATTCAAGATTTTTTATTATTATTTATTGATATTTAATTACAAAAGCGACTTACAGCGGCAAAAAAGAAAACGCATATGCAATGCTTACAAGAGCACGCAGTCATCCTCCTCCACGGTTACTGATTTATTTGTAATTTGAGATATAAAAGAATATCGAATATAAGAAGATCAGTGCAACCAACCAGCCACACATTTAAACTTCATCACTGCAAAGTGTTACACTGCACGAGTATTTTCTGTTTGTTATATTATTTCCAATAATGATTCATCCATGTTTTTCATTCATGTTGTTGTTGCATGTCAACCCTTAATTAGCAATTATAGCAACATTCAATTAAGTTCAACTACAGAAAACATTTTAGATTCATGTTTGTGTAATGGCTGTCTGCGATTCCAGCTGCAATAATAAAATTGTTCCGTTTTCTCTTTCCTGTGTTCTCCTTTGTAGGTATTTAATAAAATTGTTCATCCTTAGTTCGAGTAAATTGTCTTCTCCACTCTCGTACCTACTTACCTGTCCCTAAACAAAAGACATAATACGATGATTGATTGACATAATATATAAGCTGTATAGGTATTAATCTAAATCCAACTGCTCCACATCTTTTACGAATACGAGTACACAGCTATTCAACTCTCCTTTTCCGCCCCCGCCCCCACCCACCCAACCAAAATTTAACATTTTTGTTTCCTTCCTTTTAAAAACGGGAGTGCATTGTTGACAGATTTTCTTTCCTCTCGAATCCAAACAACAAAAGGAAAACATTTCCTGCTGTTTTTTCTTTGTAAACCTGGCCGGGTAAGAAATTGATGGCGAGTAGTGAAGAAGAAGAAGAAGAAGAAGAGAATGCCATCAAACTACGGAAAAGGACAGGACAGTCTCTCTTATTGCTCACGTTCGTTCTTTCCAAGAAGACAAGAAAGAGAGCGAGCGAGCGAGAGAGAGAGAGAAACAAACAAACGCACGAATGAAGTAAAGAACACTTTGTTGTTGTAAACGAGCAAACTTTTCTACAAGAGATTACTTTGATGGGCTCCATGTCTGGCTGTGAGAGAAAGAGAAGAAGAAGAAAGTTTAACCTTTTCCAGGAAACTGTAAAAGAAAAAAAATAAGGTGTCCACACACAACTCACCTCCCTCACTTCACTGTGCCCTTCATCTTCATCTTGCTGTGAGGGAAGTTTCTCCTCCCTCCCCTTCTTCCCCTTTAACCCTTCCTCCATCCCAGCAGCAGCTTACTTAATCCTTATTACTAGAGATACAGAGGAAAACTACGAAATGGACTATGGACTAAAAACTGCTCCAATTTTGTGTGATAGTTATCATTGTTCTTTATCTGATTGTACTTTTGCTAAAGTGGTTCAAGAGAGAGAGAGAGAGAAGACTAAGATTCTGGCAAAAACCTTTCCCTTTTTTCTTTTTCGTTCTTACTTTTCAAACTCACCTTATTTTCTTTCCCGCTCCGCTCCGCTACTCCATTTCTACTTTTTTTGTCGAAGATTGAGTAAAAGATCCCTTTTTTATTTTTATCTCCATAACATAAACATAAAAGTAAAAGTAGTAGAGCAAACTATTCAAGTGTGTAAAAGGAAGAGAGAGAGGGAGAGAGAGAGAAAAAAAGACCTCTCACCCATTCATGATGGCACTATCTCTCTATCTTGTTAACGAAACAAAGGAAAACAAAAATTGCGATTTGGCTGCTCTACTGCTGGTGCTGTTGTTGTGAAAGAGAAAAATATGTTTATTTTTTCAGCAAATAAAACGAATGAAAGTCTCGTAACGGCTCTTCCAGACAGGATACAATGCAGTACCTATATTTTTTATTTAGTCTCTTCTGCTGTTGTTGTTGTTGATGATGATCGTGATAGTCACTCGCTCCAAATATGTAGTATAAATACAAAGTAAGTTTGCTACGAGTACATTTATTTTTCTACATTTTTATTTTTTTCTTTTTTGCAGATTGGTTGGGTCCATTATCCTGGTCAGTGTCCAGCGTGTGCTCGCCGTTGGTGTTCAATTTATGTCGTCGTAAAAATGTCCGTATTTTGTCCCTTGTGGGGGGCTTCCTCTTCCCACTTTCACTCCTCTTCACGTCGTTTGCAACCGAGCTTCATCAAATATTTTTCAGGTGAGTTCTTCTTTCATTTTCTTTCTCTCTTTCTCTTTTGTTAACAACCGAGGATAAAAAATCTGGAAAGGAAAGAATAGACAGAACAGAGAGAGAGAGAGAGAGAGAGAAAAGTTGTTGTTGTTGGTCCTCCACTTGAGTGCTTTCTTTTTCAAACAAATTGCTCATTTTTGCATTATCTTGTTCCTAAAATGGTTTGGAACGAAACACATTTCCAGCATTCAAGTGTTTTTGAAAACTGTCTCGTTTTCGTTCTTTCAATTCATTTCCGCTTTTATTATTATTTTGTTCATTTAAGACTAACATGGAAGATAACAACACATTTTCACCTCTACGCATTTTCTATTATTGTTGCTGTTAAAAAGATTTGAGAAATAAAAGCATTTCGTATTCCCACATTTTTTTTAGGTAAATTTTTTTCTCCAGTTTTCTTGAAGATTGCTTCAGAAGAAATGAAATGGGAACAAAGAGTGACAAGAAAAGAGCGTAATTTTCAACCTTATTTGTTCTTTCCTCCATTTCACAGAGTTTTAGTAGGCACTTCATTCGATTTAGTTGGGGTTGGTGCAGTGAATGTGAAAGAGGAGATATTGCCGTGTCAGGGACGATTGTCATTTGCGATTTGTTTTCTCTCTACGGAAAAATGAAAACGGGGAGCTTTAAAAGGGGCNGTGCAGTGAATGTGAAAGAGGAGATATTGCCGTGTCAGGGACGATTGTCATTTGCGATTTGTTTTCTCTCTACGGAAAAATGAAAACGGGGAGCTTTAAAAGGGGCCATTTCTCTGCTGCGACAAGACAACGGAATGCTCAGCTCAGATTGAGCAAAAACCATAACCCAGAACAAAGAAAAATGTGCGTGAAGAAACAAACAAAATATCTATAAAAAATAAAAAAATATTTTTAGCAGAAGTTTTTTTATTTTTTTTATCTTTTAGAAAAAAAAGCAAATTTATTTTTTCACTCCAGACACGTTTTTTATCTAGACATCTGGTCAGGTATGTATGTATGTAAACTAAAACTGCCATGTCGAATGAGTTCGTGCGTACATGGGAGACTAAACAAGTGGAAGTGAAAATGAAAATGTATCTTCTCCTGTTACACTGTCTTGCCTGTCTGTCAGATTCGCAAAAAATAAAAAAAGGAAAGAAAGAAATCGCGTTTTTTTTAAAAATGAGACATCTTTATAAAATGTTTTTTTACAACATTTTGCGATTTTTTCCCGGCATTTTAAAGTAAAATGCAGAAGAAAGGAAGGAAAGAAGAAAAAAATTGAAGAGACGTGCACAAGCACAAGCACAGTGCAAAAACGTTTAGGGCAGTAGAGTGTCGTGTCGTTTCTCTTTTATTTTTTTTGTTCTGGAGTGGAGCGAAAATTGTCGTTTTGGGAGATGGGAATTCGAAATTGGAAGGATCAGTTTTTGCTCTGTTGCGTTGCTTCTTTCTTTTTATTTGGTTCACTCACAACAACAACTGCTCGCTTATGCATTTTCGATTTCTCTCTCAGGCAATATATTTTACTTTTTTATTTTTGCTCCTATCTCAGCCAATAAACTGCATTTTGAAAGTATAAAAGACTGACAATAAGTGACAGTAACAACGCCCCGTTCTCTCTCATTCTCATGTCAAGTCAACTCAACTCAACTCAAGCTTTTTCATACTTGGGTGGATAGCCAAAGAAGGAAGAAAGAAAGAAAAAAAAACAGAAAAAACAGCGTTTGAGTTTGAAATGCTTTTTTAACAAAAAGCTGATACAATTCAGTCAGTTCGACTTCCTCTCACTCTACTGAGCTCATAGTCGGAAAAAATTCAGTATTCAGCTCAGGTGGAAGGAAAAATACATTCATAATCCATTTTATGTGAAGATTGTCCTATTTATTTTTTTCTGTAGAAAAACAAATTCTGAAGTTCTGAAGTTAAACTGTAGAAAAGCTCTGTTTTTCTCTGACTTGCCCTCTCGTTCTATTTCTATTCAACCTTTTAAAGAAAGATTTGAAGATTATCATTTTAATATATTTTCTGCTTGGTTTTGTGTGTGTGTGTAGTTTCGGACTTATTGGAGGGATCGGCTCTTGTATAGTTCGCGAGAGTTCCGGCGTAGTTCTCGGGGAATACTTTCGTCGTCGCCGACAATTTGTGGAGCAGGTGGTGATGGCAGGGACGGGAGTGGGAGTGACCTTGTTCTCCCTTTTTCGGTTCCTGTATAGTTCGCGAGAGTTCCGGCGTAGTTCTCGGGGAATACTTTCGTCGTCGCCGACAATTTGTGGAGCAGGTGGTGATGGCAGGGACGGGAGTGGGAGTGACCTTGTTCTCCCTTTTGTACCTTAGCTTCAGTAGGCACTTGGAATGGTCACAAGGGTTCCGGATTGGAGCAGGCCTCTCCACCATTTGTGTCCTCTTGCCTGCCTTCTATCGCACTGCCAATCAGTACAATCCTAATCGGGCTCAGCTGAAGGTAAGAATAAGAATAAGCAAAATATAAAAATACAAAAAAAAGAAAAATAATTTCACGACATTTCATTTCATTTCATATCGATCAAATCAAAATCATGAACAATCTCATTTATCTTTTTTCTGACCTCTTTCAAAAAATGTCGTTTCTCGTTTCCTTCAAGAAGCTTTCTGTCAGATAAATTCACAAAAAAATCGATCGACTATATCTCACCTCACCTTCATTTCTTTTTGCTTTCTCTTTTTAAGCCAAATAAAAAAAAGGAATAGTTCTGTTTCACATTCTGACATGCATCAAGAAACTTTTTTGTTCTGTTTTCTCATTTTGAACGTAACTACGAACCTCATTTATTTTTATATATCTGGCTAGATCCGCTTGCTGCTGCTGCTGCCGCTGCAATGATTTGTTTGGTTCAAATCCAACTTTTCTGTGGAAAACCGTTGCTGTATTCTGGTTGTTGGACCTTTCTTAACCTTATCTCGCTTGTCTTTTCCGTTTTATACACAACTTCTATTTCCATCACATCACATTTCTCCTCTCACGACAGCGGAAGAAAATGTTTGACATATTTTTTCTCATGATGAAATTTTTTACAAAGATGCAACTTCTTTTCGATTACAATTTTACTCTGCGAGAAATGCGATTTTTTTGTTTGCTTCGGCTGTTCCATAAACCATTGCGCGTTGCGCCCTTCCCGTTCCCTTTTCTTCTTTCATCATATTCTCACCACTGCGCTGCTCTGCTGCTTCTTTGCTCTCTGTATATATTTTTATCTTATCTGAAACTGTCATCTTTTGTCTCATTTCCTTCATTACTTCCGCCATAAATGGACCAAGAGCGATAAAAAAGTGGATTCAATGGCAACTAACAGCCAATAATGATTTCCCGGCGGGATCCACTCAACAAAAGAGGAAAATAATCATAAAAGTAGAACAGTTCAATGATAAATGATAAAATGGCAATGGCAAAGGTGACCTACTCCATTTTAGGAGTTATTATCAGAAGATAAAGCAACTTTTTTTGTATGTAAGGTCTTTTGTCAAAAAACACTTCGGACTTATAGAGAAAAAAATAAATATTAAATTCGGCGAATATGTTGCCAATTTTCATAAAGCCTTTCATCTTTTCTGTAATAATTGTAAACCTTATTTGAACTCTGAACGAATTCCGGAAGGAATCGAAAGCGCAAATAATAATTTTTGTTGAATTTGAGGTTAACCAAGACGGTTCAAAAAGGAAAAATGTAGTAGAAATAAATAGAAGCGTTTTTCTTCTTCTTATTTTGCTTTTTATTATTAAACTGATCATAATACATTTTTATTTTCCCTATGATCTTTTCCTTTCCTTTCATCTTTTTAAAAACATTTTTGAGACTCAATTTTGAGAGAAAAAGTGGAGCTAACGAGTTAGCTTTAAGGTTAAAAACTTTTTTTCAATTCAATGGAAAAAAGTTGAAAATAAACAAATAAAAATATGTATGTGCCTTTTTGATCTTATTCATTGAGCTGGGAAAATAAGGAAGTTGAAAATTTTCTGCCGTTGTACATAACAGTTTCCCTTTGAAAAGGTTTGTTGTTTGTTTGTGAAAATAAGAAGGGTTTCTTTTTATTGCTGTTCAAAGATTGTGTCACAAAAAAAAGCTTTAAACTAAACAAACATTTTAAATTTAGTTTTGAAGTTTAAGTTCTTTGATAAAAAACGCCGCTAAAGTTGACGTTTAGTTCTATTCATTGACAATAAGACGAGAAAAAGAAGAAGAAGGGTCAACTAATTTCTTTTAACTGAATCAAGAAAGATATCAATGATAAATGATGGGTTGGTTAAAAGTTAAAAAGAAGAAGAGAGAAAAGACAAATCAGTTGGTTCTAGATGGTGTGCTTGGCAATTTTTCCTCTCTCCCCAGAACTTTTTCTTCTAGGTAGCTCTCAAGTCTCAACAGCAGATCTTTACCATCCGCTTTTTAAAACATTGATTGAATTTTTAGTTGAATTCATTGAAAAGGCTTTTGCATTGGCGTGAAAAATGGTGAAAACGAAATTGCTATAAAGAAAGGATCAAAGGGAATGTGATAATATCGATAATAATTTGACGATGCTGCTACTGCTGCAGAGAGGCTCCACAGGATTCTGCAGGAAGAACAATGGGCAATTTTCTAACCTAATTTAATGCTGCTTTTACTTACCTTCTTGAAACCAAAAATAAATGATTCGAGAATGAAACGAAAGTTTGCAAAATAGGAAAATGGATGCTGCTGCTCTGCTGTCAATATCAATTTCGTGGCAAAGGAAAAGGAAACATCTTTCCGACATCAAAGTAACGATAATGACTATTATGATTATGACTATGACAATGAGTGGATTGTACCCTAAATGGGTATAATGATAAGAATTATGAAACTCAACAAAATTCGCATCAGCAGAAAAAAATCATCTTTCTTATCTTTAAGTTAATTTGTATTTAAATGTTCGTGATGGAATGATGGCCAAAGGATCTGGATTTTCTCTCTCAACTCACAAGAAATATTTTAATTTTTCGTGAAACCATTTCCATTTCGCAAATTGAAGATAAAATCCAGTTTTTCATTTAAAAATAAATAAATAGAAGAAAATCCGCTGATTCTTCCAACCCATCCACCCACCACCCAACCTGAGTTATTTATTAGGTTTCCGGTTCTCCCTTTCTTACCATTCCTTACGAAGATGTAACGGAACCTCATCAGTAACAAGCAAAGCAATCCTTTCCAAAAATGGGATGATTTATTGCCATTTTACGGATTCATTTTCTCCGTAATAGTATTCTTCCATTAAGCTATTCCTATATCCATTCATTCATTAATTTATTCGCTGCACACCCATTTCCCTTCATCTCATCCTATCATAATAATAATTTCTTAAGTCTAATGTGCTTGTCTTGCTTGTAGAAAAAAAATCCGGAAGCGAACATTCCAACCAACAAAGTAACCACCACCGCACCTTTTCAGCAGCCGAGCCAAGCCAAAATTCATCCGAAAAAAATTTATGAAGCATTTTTATTCATTAACTGTAGCAGACGAAAAATATATCTTTTTCAAAGAAAAAAAATTATTAAAAAAGCCAAGCCGTGCGTATCTTGCTTAACAACTTGTTCGCTTCTTCTTCTTCTTAATTTCCTTCCTCATCAACAGGAAACTATTCAGTTTAGTTGAAGTAGTTTGTCCATTCATTTTAATCATTATCGTATCATCATCATCGTTATCGGAGGAGTTTTCTTTCTTTCTGCAAAATTTTTTTCTCGTTTTTTACGTCGGCACGTGCGTGCAATTGCGTTGCATTCTCATCTCACACTGTTGTGGGATTTGCTGGGGCGAACAATAATCAATCGAATCTACGCTCAAGTCTGTTCTGCTATTCATCCAATCCATTTTTCCATAATACGTATGTAGGTATGTTTCTCTCTTTCACCTTTTCTACAATTTTCCGGAATTTCACTTCAGTTCAGTGATATGAACCGGATCAAAAACCTGAAATTGCCGCTAGTACGAACCCAATATCCTATTCAAGCACTAACCATAGCCACTATTGCCGCCTTGCCTTTAGTATCGGCATTTCCTTTATCGCTTTCAATTTTAGTTGAAAATGAAGAAAAAACTTTACGATGATGATGATTTCGATGTTAAGGAAAGGAAACGAAGCAAAGGGTCATCAGCATCATCGCATCGACTCCATTTTCCGATGAAAGAAGAAAGGGTTGTCTTGTCTAGCAGGACACTATATAAAGTTCACGGCGGTCATCATGATGATGATGTTAGCGCGCAATCATCATCATCATCGCAGACAAGTTGTAGAAGTTGAACAAGTTCAATTTCTTCCTCCATTTTCTTCTTCCTTTTCTCTTTCTTTTCCTCCCTCCCTCCCTCCATTTCTTTCTCTCCAACATGTTATCGTATCTTTCACCTTCCTCCACTCCTTTCCCACTTAGCTCTCTGTTTTCTGTCCCTCCGGGATATTTTTTACCTGATCCTACAACTACTGCTGCATTTATACTTACGCAGAAGAATTTGTAGAAAAAAACTTTTGTTAGGTAGAAAAACGTAACCCTTTTTACTTTAGTAACATCTCTTTCTTTCTCTTTTAACAATTTCCACTTCCAAAGCATTTCTTTCTTTTCCGTCATTTCCTTAAAGAATGCAACTAAAGGAAAAAATGAGATGCGTAATCGTAATCGTATTCTCGACGAGAAAAAAGGATAATATCCATTTTCCATCCAGTTAATAGTTGTGATAGGTAGTATCGTAGTATCTATGGATAGACCCAGCAAGATCCCTTCCAATTTTTATTAAATATATTTGTATATCGAGCGAGTTCTGCAATTTCAGCATCAGCATCGAGGCAGGGAGCCAGCCAAAAAACTGCATCGACAGTGACTGAGAGAGAGAGACAAAAAAGGATTCTCATTCATTCATTCCAGCCCAGTTCCAATTCCAATGCTTTTCCCTTTCTTGTGCAATTCTTCCATAGCTTTTTCTCGTTCCTTTCTTACTTTCATTCATTCAAAAGGAAATATCTATTTTCCGCTGAATTGCTAAGTCTAATGTGAAATCTATCTCCGTCCTCTTCGTCTCCGTACAGAGAAAAGAAATGGAAATGGGGAAAAGGAGCCAGCCAGCCAGCCAGTGCCAGTACCAAAGCTAGTGCGTCCTTCCCCTTTCTTATAGAGCCAGAACAGAACTCGATTGAACATTTCTTCCTTTTTTTCTCTAGGTAAAAAAAAGAAATGTCGATGATGATGATGATGAAAATGTCGATAATTTATTGCGTATATCTATCTCACACATAACTGTAGTTCTTCTTCTTCTAAAGGAAAGGAAGAAAAAACGTATGCCTTTTATGCGTATGTTGATTTCTGGAAACTACCGACTTTATTTT
>JAHZNJ010000930.1:0-11875 GCA_027744475.1 Lepidocyrtus cf. sotoi NNG-2020 | reverse complement strand
GAGCAAGGTGCAACTCAAAAAGAGTAAGAAAAGGATCATTAAAACAAAACACAACTCTCCAATTACCAAATAATTTGCCTCCTTTTATATGTGAGCGCGATAGAGTTAGAGAAGTGGTCCAGATAGCAAACATAACACATTCTCCTAAGTACCTATATCATCGTCAGCATCACATCGCATCGCATTGAAGGAACGTATTATCATTCATTTCGCATTTTATTATCTGTGTATTTTACTACACACAGCACAGAACTGAAGCATTTAGTAAGCATAGGTCCGGCTAATCATACCTGGCCGATCAATTTTATTAAAGAGTTTAAGTAATAACGAACGACTACACGCAATTATACACGGTCAGTTGCCACTGTATTATAATTTGTCAAATTAACTGGGTGGCTTGGTCTAAACCAGTCACCACTACCACAAGACTCCAGATGAAGTGAAGTGAAATGAAGGAAGGTCTCTTCTTCCAAACAAGAACATAAAGAACTAAATACATTTTTAACTGCGTAACAACCACTGTAATATTTTATATAAAAAAATACCCCGTCTAAGTGGCTTTTAGATGGTCTCTACAAGTAGAAGCACATCATCATCATCATCATCGTTTTCTTTATAAAACCAGAGCAGCTGCTGGTGCTGATGTTGCTGCTTCACTTTTTAATTCTTCCTTTGATACAACTTTTTAGGGAATGAAGAAAAGCTGACAACCATAAAGTGGTGTATCATGTAAGTACACTAAAGTGGAAAAGCTAACTTTGCTTATAGCTCTGCAGAGTTGTTGTTGTGGCATTAATAGGTGAAGCGAAAGAGAAATCTTTTACAAGTTTGGGTAATCTCATACTACCTACTATTCACTCACAGACATCTACAATTTTGACTCCTTCTTCTTTCTTTTCTACTTCCCAAACTATATTAATGCCGTGTTTGCATTAATCGTATCAAATTATACAAGTTTTGAGTGTTGCCAGTTACCAGTTACCACCACTTGAATGGCACTCCTTTAGCAATGTAAAAATGATTATGTTTGTGTGAACTGGTGTTGAAAAAACTTACTAAAGAAAAATTATGGAGAAGCAAGCTAAGTTCAGAGAAGATACTTCATCCAAATCAACACAAATTTATTTGCTCCACTTGTTTGTGGTAAGGGAAGCAGTGTAGCGTAATAATCTTAATCAACTCTCGAATTATTGACCACGATTAAGATCTTTAATTACACGAGCAAGCATAAGGCATAATGAATATCCAGCTAGCAAAAATATGGGCAATAATGTATTCAAAAACACCTAAATATTTATATATAAAGTAGATTTGACAAGACTTTAAGGGAAACTAATTTTTATTCAAGTTGTTTCTCTCTTCTCTAATCAAGTTGGAACGGGAAGAGGAACATGAAAGGAGAAACTTGAAAGTTTCTCAGCAGCAACAGAATGTAGTAATAATTGTTGGATGAACTTGCGTCCCAGCTCATATTAAGGAAATATGAAACGTAAAAGGAATACACGATGAGCCGTGTACGGATGATGATGAAAATGATACGATACGATAAAATTTTTTAATGTTTTAGTGCATTTGAGGGAGATACTTACTTATATAAAAAGACCTTACGATTTTATGATATAAAGCGCGGAGTAGGAAATGATGAAGGAAAGTAAATACTTGGAAAAGAGCTTTCTCGTAATACCAGTGCCGCTCTCTTTCTCTCTCTCTCTCTCTCTCATGTTATGATGAAGAAGAGAGAAAAGTTTTTTCTCTGTTATTATTACGTAAGAAAAAGCACAAGAGTTTTTATCGCTTGTAGTAAGTATCTTTCTCTTTTTGCTGGCTTGCTGGCAGTGAATGTAGGTAAATAGAAAATTGTGAAGGCTTTTCGCCTGCTTACTCAGCTCAATAACTTCACAAGCATAGCTTTTTGGCACGGTTCAGCGGGCAACTAATTTCACTGGAGGTTTACGCTGCTGACGACTTGTGGGATGTTTGGGACTTATATTCTGTCTGAGGGCCTTTTCTACTTGAGCTCTTCACTTTTTCTCTCTAAAAGAGACAACAACAAAATTGGCTGTGTATAGAAAGTCATGTTTATGTCATGAGGGGTGCTTTAGTGGTAGTGAAAGCTGATGATCATCGTCACCACTATGCTTATACAGAAACTGTAGACAGTCTTAATACTTAATACACAGAATAAAAGTTAAAACAAGAAGAGAAAATAAAGTTGAACGTAATCTTTGGACTCAAATCCCAGCCTACATTCTTCTATCATGCATGATGGTACTCATCAACTCATGAAATTTCAAAATTACCTCGGTGAAAAGAAAACACTCAATTTTTTATTGGCTGGTTAGAAATATTTTATATATTTTGAAACATTACGACTTTCACTGTCAAGACATTCTGCTTTTGAAATAGGTTCATTAATATTTCACAATCGGGTTTTATTCTAAAAAACGTTCTATTTTTCTTCATTCATAAGCGTTTGTAAAACATTATAAATTATAATTTGTCCGCAGATGGTCGCATTCATCAAAATATGCTCATCAAAAGTGTTGCTCGTGCACTTATTATAGAATCTTATATGCCTCGGAAATTGAATGAAAAACAGGTCATGTCTATCTTTATCTGTAGCGCATTTTTTTCTAAAAAAAACTTTCTTTTATGCGCTTACTTTTTTTATCCTTTCGCTTTTACCTTTTATAAAAAAATAAGCTTTTTTACAATTTTCATACATGTATAAGCACATAAAGCACAAAAAAGCAATTCGATGAATAGCATTGCTTTCCTCCGACGCGACAGACAGCATCAACACAAGGAGCTCTATCAAAACCAAAACACCATCATCATCGGCGGAATTGTATATAAAATATCTGTGTTGTGTGTGTGAATTATTTTTTCTTGTTTATTTGAAAGAACGAACGTGAGTTCATAAGTAGCAAAAAGCTTCTTCTTCTTCGTATGCATTATGCTGTTTCTCTCTCTACACACCAAAAAGGACGGATTTCACTATTTCATCACACCAGAAAATTGTCGCTGTGCTCTTCTAAGAAAGTGTTTGTCAGAAACGGATAATAATGCTTGGAAAGTGGCGGTGGTGGTAGGAGATGACAAGAGCCATAACTTCATAAATAGAAAATGGAGTAATATTATCTACATTGTATAAAAGAAAAGGAGAGGATACATGAACGATGACTGAGAGAGAGACAGGAAGAAAGCTGCTGCTGCTGCTTCCATATTATAGTGAGATACGACAAAGAAGAAGAAGAAGAAGGAGAGAGAAAGAAAATGTCTCTGGGGACAGAGCAACTCTGTTTATTGCCGAGATTTCCCCTCAGCTTTAGTACACGCTTCACTCAGTTCATGAATAGCAAATAAAGGAAAACCCATTATCACGCCATCCTGAATGATACAGACAGATTTTCGTCACTCCTCACTAGAATACCAATAACAACGAATACTACCATCATACGATACCATACCACGATCATCGTTGTTATTATCATAGACCCTTTCCCAATTACTGTCTTGCTGTCTTTTTGCCGTTACTCTCAAGTTTTTCGCTTCTGCTTTTTTATTTCGCTTTAGCAGTACCTAATACCATCATTCGACCCGACAGTTTTATTTATCACATTTTTATCTCATAAAAATCTCAACTATTCAGCTTCCTAAGATGTAAGTAGGTAATATAAAATGTATTATGTATACTGCGCTTAGTATTTTATACAACGAATACTACCATCATACGATACCATACCACGATCATCGTTGTTATTATCATAGACCCTTTCCCAATTACTGTCTTGCTGTATTTTTGCCGTTACTCTCAAGTTTTTTGCTTCTGCTTTTTTATTTCTTATACTTTAGCAGTACCTAATACCATCATCCGACCCGACAGTTTTATCTATCACATTTTTATCTCATAAAAATCTCAACTATTCAGCTTCCTAATATGTAAGTAGGTAATATAAAATGTATTATGTATACTGCGCTTAGTATTTTAAAAATCTTGTGCAAAAATTTAAAATATGGTTTAAAATTAAGAGATTATTCAAGAGGAATAATTTTTTAACAAACATATAAAAATTGAAAAATAAATGAGAAAAATTTAGCTAAACTTGCTTCAAAAAAATCTTATCTTCACAGGTATTTAAAAACATTAATTTGCAACCACAAGTAACTTTTAGATACGAATAAATAAATTACTGTCATTCGTGTATTTATTCATTTGAGGAAGCTTATTATATGGCTTTGTTCGAATACGTACGTTTATGCATACGCGTAAATGTTTCCAATGTAAAAGGAAAAATCAGCAGCAGCAGTGTGTAATAGTAAAGCAGCAGCATCACGATAAGGTAAAGCCTCTCCCCAAATTAAAGTCATTCATGTTAGCATACCATTAGTACAGAACCGGAAAACATGACCAATTGCTCCTTTTATGTTTATGGACAGCCGTGCCAACAGAATAAAGCTGACAAAATGGCAAAATGCACACAAACTATGAAGCTAATAATATACTGTTCTCCGTTCTTCTCCTCTTTTATGAAAAGTGAGCATTATTTAAGTGCGCAATTCATAACCCTTTGCTTCTCCGGCATCAACTCCTCTTTTTTTTATAATAATATCTCCAATCTTCATGCATTAATATTATGTATAAATGATCCCCCTTCAAAATGCTTTTTTTCTCTGCACAATGCTGCTGCTGCTATGCTGCTTCAGCTTTTGCTTCTGTCGTTTTTGTGTGAGTTAGGTGAATAAAAGCGCTTGTTGAATGAAAGGGTGTCAAAAACGGGAAGTACTTTTGAGCTCTGTCAGACTTTCACAGTAAGAGGTGTGGTTGTGTTGAGTTTAAGTACAATTTACCAGAAACATGTTATCATCATTACCTATTACATGCCTTCATTCTAAAAGGCTTGACTTGCTTTGTAGTTTGTTATCGATAGAATTTTTTAATATACTCCACCGCGGTAAACATTTGGAGTACATTATACAGGTTGTGTGTGTGTGTGTGATATCTAAGCTCTATATCAGCAGCAAATGGGAAGATCAATTAGTATTTAGAATTGGATGAGGGCAATTTAGCCACTTCGCCGTTCAGAGAGAGACCATGTCCTCCATATATATTCACTCACTCACAACAATACACAGCTATTTCCTGTTGAACACATTCAGCTCTAAACACTGATGAATGTAAATTTGAAGCATTATATATTATTCGCAGTAATTTTGTAGTAGTTTAGCATGTTGTTGTTGTTGTTGCCCACTCATTTTTTCTATTAAATCACTTTTGCAAAATGCAAGGGAATTTCTAAGCAGTAAAGTAATAATAATATTCCTTAATGCATTGTTTTATGTACATTAAATAATGAAAATCAAAATCATGTACGCTCGCTCATTACTACATTCAAATTCTGATTTAGGAGAGAGGAAAATAGTAGAGTTCAAATTCAAATGCACAACAATAAACTAACTTTCATGGTACGTACTCAATCTACTAAAGGGCTACTAATAGACGGGGAAAGTAATCATTACATTACAACAACAACAAATGAATTGCAGTAAGTAATAGATATTATACAAGACTTACGACTACGAGCAAGAGTAAGCGAGAGAGAAAGAGAGAGAAAGAGGGAGAAAATAGTTAATAGTATAAAACTGTTGTTGTATGGGAGGGGAGACAAAAGTCCAATTCCCTTAAAAAGTGTTTGAACAACTTATTGAGTGAGACTCATAAAGGGCAATAATAATAAACACAAGAAGAAGAAGGAAAAAAGATCACAACGATAAGTGGCACACTGTGAATAGCTCTTAATCGTTTCTTGCTCCACTCCTAACGACCCCGACGCATGCAAAACTATTGTATTACGATTATGTATATTGTATTTCTGTTTAATAATAGTAAACAAAACAATGTTATACAACAGCAGCAAAGCACTTGAATTTTTTTTAGAGAGGGAGCAATTTATGGAAACCCTTCTTCGGTGGTTTTTCTAAAGCCTTTTATAGCTCATTTATTCTCTGTTTTATGTCACCGACCAAGCATACAGAAAACGTGCCAGCACCACCACCACATCGCCAGAAGCAGCAGCAGCAGCAGCGTCCCAAGTGTACACGACAATATCGTTACTGCTTCTGCTGTTTACCACAATTTCTCCGAATAAACTTAACTTTGCTATTAGTCTGATGTGAATGTGAGTGGTTTGTTGCTACAACTTGCACGAGGGGAAACATCCGTGTCATATTTAGGATTGTTTTGGTAGTAAGTAGTGGTGCCACTAATTTCAGCCCTCTGGAATTGCATGTAGTGCACACACACACGCGTATATTATTTTCACATCACCGTCACCAAAAATTTCGATAATAATAGTGCTCACTACATTTAAGCTACTAATTCGACTTCGTCTCATTTCAACTATGTATACACACAATTTTTAAAGGACATATTATATGGATAGATATATACACATCAAATGAGCTTTTACTATTATTCTAATTTACATGCTACTTACGGAAATGGCTAAAATATACCCTTTGAGAGATTCGAATCCTTTAAATTGCGGAAGTCATTAACACATGAAAAGCAATCTAGTAAATAAAACCCATGTAAAGTAAGAAAGGAGAAGAATAGAGTAGTAAAATTCATTCTCTATCTACAATGAAACTTTCCGCAGAACGATAAAAAGAAAATTTGTAATGTAAACTGTAAAAAGTTTCTGTAACTGTTTCATTCGGAGTAGTGTGGTGGTAAACGAGCTAAAATGCAACATGGTTTTGAAAATAGATAAAAAATACTGCAAAGCACACATCACCGTATGTATAAAAAACACTTCAAGTAACTATTATTCGTTTAATGAAAGTAAATGCATTATATTACAACATTAAATTCGAATTATTTTTTATTTAAAAACAAACTACATAATATGAGTACTAAGTACATTGCGGGAATGGATAAAATGGGGTTTTTTAAAAGTACGTAATTTTAAACCGTAGGAAAATGCTCAAGTAAAACAAGTGAAAGTATCGTGCATCGTCTATCCAAAAAGCATGGCTAATGTTTTGTGCATTCATGGTAAATTATATAAATTATACCATTAAAAGATTCGCATTAAGAGTTCCATGCCACTTGTCTACGTATTTTATATTGTTAAAACTTTAGTTATATTTTAATACTGTTTTCCATGTTACTTGTATGACAAATTGATTTGCTAGGAATATTCCTTTAAATAACTACGAAAGGAGTACGATGGAATGGAATAGAATTGAAGAGTGTAAAAGAGATCTTTTAGAGTAGGTTACGGATGTTAAGAAATACCGCTAACGGTAATGGATATAAAGTGCTTTGGTAGAAACAAATGCAAATGAATGAGGAAGTGAAAGTATAAAATGATGTAGCTCTTGCATTAGTAAATATTAACCTAAGAGAAAGAGGATTCAAAACGAACTGGTGTGGCGAAGAAAACTCTTTCCTGTTTCATAGTCAAAGTGAGGAAATAAAATGCCAAGAGAAAGTTGGAGTCGTCATAAAAAGGAAGTCGGAAACGAGAAAATGTGAATACTTAAGATTCACATTAGGACAAAAGAATTTTTAGTAAGTAAAGCTGCAGAAGCTCGGAGATATTTCCTTTAATTCCCACTACTACAAAACAAAGATGGTGAGCGGAATGGTGTGTAAAATACTTTTAAAAAGTTCGGCCAGATTATAATAAATGCCAGAGAACGGGGAAAGCTATACTTGTTTTTTATTTGGTGTAGTATAGCATAAGTAATACTAACTATGCATATTTGGCAAGCTCAGTAGCGTTTAAAAGTAATTTTTAAATGCCAATGTTTGCAATGTTAACGCTACATTTATCTGACTTAATGATGTTACTAATTTTGTTAGATTTTAGTCAAGAACTTCGAATTCGTCTTTTAAATACATCTACAAAGGACCGTACACGTTTAATATTTTACTTGTGAATTAGAAAAGCCTCCACCTACTTTCTCATGCCCAATGCTTAAAAATGCAAAGAATAGTTGTTCTGTTAAACAAAATAAATACATTTTCGTGGCAGCAATTAATTAACTACATAAACAATTTACATGACATGCGTTGCGTTGTTGTGATTCAATTATTGGTAAATGTTGCATTGAAGTGGGGATCCAAAAATGAATTTTGGTATTGTTGTGCTGTTCCCAACAGCTTTATTCTTTTTACTCTGTATTGCCCGTGTCTAATGGGGAAAATCGATACTGCGGCCCTCCTAATGGATATTTTATGAAATTTCACTGGAAAAGTTTTAAAAGCACATCATCAGCTAAGCTAGGAAAAAAGCAAACTTTCAAAGTCGAAATACTTCATTGTTTTGAACATTAAAACGATATCGATTGTGTTGTAACCACTAACCACTTTTAATGCCTTGCAGAATGCCTGCTTCTTTCAATGCAGATTTTAATTACAATTAATTAACGATATTACGTAATAAAAACAAAAGCCTTTTGGTAATAATACTAACTAATTTAGATAAACCCAACACTGTGATATGGCAAGACATTTGGAAGTAACTAAGAAAGTGCAGTTCAAAACGAAACTACATCACAAAACGCACGCCGTTAGATTGGGAACGTTGATTAACTATTTATCCATCTATTTTCCCACCTACATGCCCAGATTTGGTTAATTTAAGAAGTAAATTCTACTCTTTAACAAATTATATCTATTCATATTCGCAAATGTAAAAAAACTTCTCCAGATTCTCAAATTTCTCCGGTAAGTTACATTTCTTTTAGTTGCATTTTATTGGAGAACAGTCTGATTTCAGAACATTCAAACTTACATCATTCTGTGATCTGTGATACACGACGATATCTGAAAATTATCCATGATTTAATAAAAGTATAAATAACTGACAAAACCTCTCAACACTACTGCTCTGCTCTACTCATATCATACTCTTTCTGCGGCAGTGAAATGTTAGTCTGCTGCTACACACATGATGAAATTACATAATAAAGAAGGAGTGTGGAAAACCTTTTTTTATGAAGCATTACAAACGCCGAGCCAAAGAGTCGTCAAAACTTTTTCATCCGAAAGAAAGTATTTTGGCAACTCATGCAGCTTAATGAAAATGTAATTGACTTCTCTTTGTTACACTCACTTAAGGACAGTCTTTCTTCCTCTTTATCTAGCCTTTCTTTCTTGCTTAGAAATTTCAAGAGAAATGTTAAATCCCGTATAATCATCATTAATAAACTCTCTCTCTCTCCTCTCTGTCTCTCTCGCCCCCGGTTTATGAACTGAAAGATCATTATTGCAGCTATTATGACTAGTTTATGAAGTTTTCTCTGGTAAATAGAATTTATATATCTATTGAGCATAAATTACATGAGTTGAGGAGCCACGGCCATACATTGATGTTGATGATGATGTTGTTGGCTGCCGCAGTAAATATGCCTCTTCGAAACCTTCAATCGTTCACATCTTTTTCCTTCCGTCACCACTCAAATTGTTGATTATTATGATGTGATGGGAATGTAATGGAGGAGTAACCAAGTAGTCCTTTTAGCGACAACTTCAGAAGCAATTGCAGTGTAACGAACCATCGTGTCTTCTTTAAGCTTCCTCCATTTTTTAAATAATTACACGATAATACTCTGCTTATGTTGATGAGAATCAAGTCGTTTCATCTGAGGCATAATAATAACTCCCTTCTTCTTTCCATTTTATAAGAGTCGTCATCATTTCATTATTATTATGATTGCCTTGAGAAGAGAAGTAAAAAGTAAAGGTGTACATTATCTAAAGAGATGGTGACGGTAATTCCATAGTGTACAATCATTCACACCACCACACCACACCGGACCCTTTTATTTCTGCTGTTGGATCTTTGTTCATTTACAATTTATATGCATGTTGCTGTTGTGTTGTAAAGGGATGACTAAGGAAATTATTAAATAGCGTGTGAGATGAAAAGTTTTCAACAAAAAGGACAGAATATGACGTGTACCGATTATAAAATGATTTGCGTTTTAAAAAATGATTAATGAGCATAACAAGCCAGTCATAATCTAATGTCTTTATATTCTCAATTTATATATAAAGTGCCTCAATTAATAAGCAATTTACATATCAAGAACCGCTACTTGCCTATTAAATAAAAAAATCATTCCTAAATATAGTTTGCGTTCATTATTGTTAATATGTTTAGAAAAATGCTCAACTTATTACTCCCGTTGTAAAATAATAATACGCAATATTTTTCTCTTGTGAAGCGATAATAGAAATAGACTGCATAAAGCTCAATAAACTTTTTTTATTCGTGTAATATTATTATCTGAATCGGCGGTGTGGCTCGTCGGTCGTCAGTCAGCACCACCCCTTCCCAACTTTATCAAGCTCATCTATGTAAAGCAGCTTTTATAATGACAAAGTAATTGTTTTTATCTGTAAAAGTGATAAAATAGTGAAAATATACGTAGCGTTTTGAGAAATAATGATTGTAAATGGAAAACACTCAAAACAAGCAATGAAGAATTATTTGTAATAATAAACAGATAACTTTAATTTATAAATTATGACAATATTAATGAATTGCGCAAACTGTGTTTCCCACAACTAACAGGAGATTTTTAGGTACTTAGCGAAAAGGAAGAGCTTTTCTACTCCACTCCATTATAAGAAAGGTTTTTTATTGCCCCTTTGTAATAATGTAATGTAACACATAACACAAAGTTCGTCCAAGTCTTTTGAAAGGAATCCAGTATAACGAACGAACGGGCAAAAATAAACAAATAAAGAATATTAGCGGAACATGAAGAAACACTTGACACAATGCGAGCGGTGTAGAATTTTAAAAGCATCTCCCATTTCCTGAGTTCACTTTCCTTTGATCTTCAAGCGTCTCCAGTAAAAGTGGCGTCATTAGCGAGACACTTTTCCAAGCATCACTATAGCATGCTACCACGATTTTTCTGTGATATTATTGTTGCTTGCATACTCCAAAATGCCTGTGTTAGGCTACCCGTTGAGCTTTCCGGTATAAAATAGGTAGTATAAATACATAAATACGGATACACAATACAATTGTACAATATGAGAGTAAAGTTAGTAAACGTCTAAATCGACTTTAACAGCCTTTATAAAACTATGCTATATAACAACATTGCTGGAAAACTGAAAACCAAAAAAACATTTCTCTTTCTCTCGAAACAAAGTTGAAGTAAAGTAGACTAGATATCATTGGGCTGTATATTATCACCCCCATAATATTACAGTTGCTTAAGTAGACGTTATTACGGTTTCAGAGGGAGAGAGAGAAAGAGGAAAGAGAGTATAAAAGTAGAACTGAGATTTTATTCAGCAGCAGCTTTTAGTAGAAAGCATAAAATAAAAGTAAAAGCTTGCGACGACGACTACGGTGGAGAAAAGTTTTCCCTAAATTGAGTGCTTCATTCTCATGAGACGAGATGGCAAAACTCTATAAAGCGCCCATTTTCCTACAAGCTTCTCTCGATGTGACAAATTGGCCAATCTCTTGGTTAATTCGGGTGGAAATGCGACACGTCTTCCTTTCTGCTATAAACCAAAAAAGATTTGACACTCTCAGGATGAAAGGCATCCCACTAGGGAAATCAGTCCATGCTGAACCCGCCTTTCTCCGCCTCTACATCCTTCTGGTTTGTCTTTCTTTCCTCATCTAATGCTCTGCATGCGTAAAACGGAACCATTATCTGCTCAAGACTTAAATCCATCCGCCAGCCAACTTTCCAGCTATACAGATATCATGTTGTGTTGTTACATATTATTATCCTTCTCCTATAAAGGCGTTGGTATTGTTATGAAAATCGATTGTGCTGAAGCTGTTTTACAACCAGAATTAGAAGTTGTGATACTTATGCAATGCATACT
>JAHZNJ010000929.1:0-12921 GCA_027744475.1 Lepidocyrtus cf. sotoi NNG-2020 | reverse complement strand
AGAGAGGCATGCCAAAAAGTTGTCTAACCCGCTTTTGAATTGCTCTTTTTTCCTCTCTCTTTCTTTCTCAAAGAGAAGGAAAGAGGGAAAGAAAGAGTTTTGAGTTGAGTTGTGATAGGCAGGTCATCCACCAAAGTTACTTTGAGCACTTTTTATGTACTAGAACTTGGGAACTGTGAAAAAGAAAAAGAAAAAGAAGAGAAAAAGAAAAGTAAGAAATTTTCTGGTGCTGATGTGATATGACGCTATTTATGTATAAATGAGGAGACTTTTTTAGTATATAGACATGGAATGGTTCAGTGCAGTTTTTTCTATTTTAGTATAAAGGACACTTCTTCTCCTACCGTGACTGCAGTCACTCATCATATGAGTCCAGAGGGAAGTATGAAAGGTTTAGTCCAACTACTGCGGCTACACGACTCTTCTGGACAAGTAACATTTTTTATGTGAGTTCAGTTGGGAAGTTGGAGCTCCTTTCTCTCTCTCACTTTCTCACAATCAACTCAATTTCACTCAAAGCTTTATAACTAACTAACTGATGAACGTAACGCAAGAAATGCTTATAATAATATTACATTATTATGTAGAGAAGAAAATACGGAGAAAACGTAGAAACAGGAAGAAGTTAATTTGCCCTAAAAGCCTACATCCTCCCTCATACAAGAGTTTCTACACGAGTTTTAGTAACCAATGAACGCGCGACGACGGTTGTGATTAAAACACAAACCACAACTAAAAACTCCATAAAAGCTCTCATTTTACGTACATTTATTGTCAATGTGTGTGCCTACATGATTGCGGCATGTTTAATTACAGAGAAGTATGTTGTTGTATAAATTCACATTATTGTAAATAAAAAATTCCTGTTCGAAAATAAACAAAATATGAAGGAAATTTCTTCTTTTCAGTTTGCTGAGTAAACTTTTTAGTTATCTATTCATTCGAATCATGGAATTACTACTCTCCTTACGATTGCATAAATTATTTTAAACGCTAATAATTTATTAAAACTTAACCTTATAATAATAGGATGAAGATTTAACTGCTTTTTCGAAGTCATTAACACATTCACTCTACAAAATTGTAAATGTAAAGGCTGAATTTTGTAAAACGACAAAAGCATTGAAACATACTTTTTAGAAAGACCTCCGTTTTTTATTAATATTGCACGTGATTGCAGATTCCTTAAAACAATAGCGATGTTTTATTTGTCCTTGATCAAATATCGGGAAAAACATAAAAAATCCATAAAATTCAATAAGAATCTAACAATAAACTTCAAATCCAGTCCAAAACATACATTTTTTCTAACAGAGTAAATATCCGAAATTACCTACCACGTAGAGTTTTTATTAATAACACAATAGAAGTATTTGTATTTTTATGAGTAGCAGAGCAGGAAGCATGACAAGTAACGAGCGAAAGCTGCTTCACAGCAGCAGGTCCACCTTTTTCTTTTTATTTCAGCAGAATCCATCTTGTCCAGAAAAGATTTCTATCCAGGAATTAACATTAGCACAACAACAGCAGCAAAAAGTAACTGCCTTGGGAGGAAAAGGCTTAAGTCCGCGAAAACGTAATGTGTTGAGTGCTCTGGTGCTCTGCTGTTGAGTTCGAGTCTGCTGTGCTGATGGGTGAAACTGAAACACGGAACATGGAACACGCTACCGAGAAAATAGACTTTACACGAAAACAAAAGCAGCATGCGTGCTTTCGTCCTCCTTTCCCCCTTCATTCCCTGCCATCTTCCAAAGAAACTAATTTTTTCTGCTTGCCGGGATCAAACGGAAATTAATCAAACTCTTACTGGCTTAAATCCGCGAAAATGTAATGTGTTGAGTGCTCTGCTGTTGAGTTCGAGTCTGCTGTGCTGACGGGTGAAACTGAAACATGGAGCACGCTACCGAGAAAATAGACTTTACACGAAAACAAAAGCAGCATGCGTGCTTTCGTCCTCTTTTCTCCCTTCATTCCCTGCCATCTTCCAAAGAAACTAATTTTTTCTGCTTGCCGGGATCAAACGGAAATTAATCAAACTCTTACCGAATGAACAAAAATAGTGGAAAATGGATTGTGTATCAGTAAAAAACTAAATAGGTACTTGAGCAATATAACTTTCTAAAACTGAGAATTATGTCACAAATCGTGATCAAATAATATAATTTTTAGAACATAATAGAAGTATTTCCAAGAAAACTTGCAAACAATCCACCTTATTTTTTAACATAAATAGAATAAAATTTATAATATATTTTAACTACGTTTAACTTTGCAAAAATTTCTGCACGTTTCGATTTTATGGTTATTATTTATAAATAATTTTAATCAAACAAATTGCTTTTTCGATGTTTTTCACATCGTTCGTTGATGAAATCACTCACCTATGACAAATTTTTCTTCCAAGAAATCAATTTGATATTTCAAATAATGCAACGCAGTCACCCGCGCTCCGCATTTGCATTTTACTTAACACAATTCAAGCAAAAAATGTAAAATCACAGAGGAAGAGAAAGAAAGAAAAAAGAAAGAGACCAAAACTAAACCACAAGAGTCAATCTCATCTAATGAAAAAAACTCACGACTCACATCAGGACTAGTACTCACGGCACTACTACTTCCGTGACTATATCAGCAACTCCGTTTCCCTGTAGAATTAATGCCAGCCATAAATTACTTACAGGAGAAATCCCAATCGAAGCTAAAGACATCACCTACAAAATATACTTCGATCCGCTCAAAAAATGTAAAATCAACCGAAAAAAGACAAACTTTTCTTTTGTTTTTCACTATTTACCTACTTCCCCCTTCCAGTTTATTTGCTAAACCTATATACCTACATATATACCTGGGTAAACACCGGAAGTTATACGTTTTACGTAAAACTCAAAAAAAAACTTTTGAATTCGTTTGCTTGGAAATGAATTGAATTCTGTTTTTCTCTACAACTATTTGAATATAATTCTTGTTTGAAATCACTTAAAATTATTACATTACATTACAACGAAAACAACAGAGAAGTAAGAGGATTTTAACGAAATTTACAGCAATTTCCTTATTTCATTCTCCTCATTTCCTCTTTTACTGCTTTTAAACTAATTTTATCTCTTCTCTTCTCCCAAACAAAAAGAAAACCAAAAAAACAAGCAACAACAGAGGCAGTAGCATTAGAAATTTCAACCATTTTACTAAAAAATTACTTCTTGGATGAATACTTTGTTGAAGTGAAGTACTAATAAACATCTTTACTTTTACTTCCTCCCTCCCACTTCTAAATTTTTTTTATTTCTTCTAATATCTTAAAACTCAAGAGGAGAAGTTGAGTTGAAGCGGTGATGCTGCGGTGCGCGGCGGTATCAACAACAGCAGAGGCATAACAGCTTTAGCATATTAAAATCATTCTCCAGCAGGCTCCTCTCGGGAGCAATTCAAAACGCATTAATCCACATCCAAATTTCTTCCTCTTTCCTTTATGGATGGATCTATCCAGAGGAATATTCCTTTCTCCTTTTTTTGTATATGTTTTTGCATAATAAAAAAAATATAAAAATCCATTTATGTTTTTATGTACTTTAACTTACTAAAGTGGTAAAAAGCGGTGGTGGCAACGCAGGACTTGAGTGTCTATCCAAAAACAAACATTTCCTCTAAAAAAACACTAAAAAATGAAGATTTTTTTCTTCACCACTTCTTTTGAAAAATAGTATTTTCATTTCGTTCATACGTTCATACGTTAAAGAAGACTTTGAAACGATCAGACAATTTCATGACATGATGGCATGGCATGAGCTAAGAAGAGCAGAGCAGAGAATTATAGAAAGATGACCATATTGCCATTTTCTTTTCTTCATTCTACATTACACTAGCTCAGTAGCAGTAACTGTAACGTAATTTAACAATGATGCTGTGATCCTTCTTCTTTTTTTCTTTCTTTTTTTTATTGGAGAGGAGAAGCCATTGGCTTGGCTTGGCATTGCATATTGCATTCTACTGTTGTTTGTTGGACGATACGATACGATACGATAATGCCATGAAATGATGATGATACCGAAGAAATGTATATCCCTTTTACGACCTTCATTACCCCATAACACTATCATAACATTGGGGGGAAGAGAAAACAGGAAAAGGAGAAGTGAAGAAGAAGAAGAAGAAGAAGAAGCTTCTTCAACAGTTTTTTTTGTTCGAGTCGACATAATTACAACACAACAGCAAAAGCAATTTTTACAAGGTTTCACCTCATCCAAGAAAGCCGTTTTTATAGCAATCCCATGCATTATAAATGTACCTATGTAATAGTAAGCTCAAGCTCCCTTCTTCTTCTTCTCCTTTCTCCCCATTTATTTTACTATACTTGTTTTTTTAGGATGGCGTTGTTGGTAGTGTTGGTGGATGGATATAGATGTTGCGGAGTGAAAAGGGGAGCATCAAGCTTCAGTTCAGTCTCAGTCATAAAAAATAAGATCAAACATACACACACAGCAGTAGCATAGGATAGAAGAAGAAAATGCCGTCCTCTCTGTTGTGGATTTTTTTCTTCTTTCTGTTCTATTCTATTGCAAGAAAAACAAGATCTTTTCTCATTGAATACAGATCAAAATCCGAAAGAAAGAAAGAAAGCAAACGGCTTGTTTATCATTGAAAAGGGAGAGTGAGAGGAAAGATGGAGAGATCTCATTAGAAATTACGGCTTTTTTCTCTCCTTCTAACTTCTTTTTTTCTCTTTTCCCTCTGCCTCTTATTTTTTTCAGGGGGGCTATGGCTATGGCTATGTTCCTGTTAACGTTACTACACCATACCATGTTACTGCGGTATGATAGGTGACTAGTAGTGAGTAGAGGGAAGTAGCTTTGGCTTTTTCGGCTGTAAAGGGAGCCGAAGTAGTAGTAGTAGTGGAGTGAAATGAAGCAATTCTTTCCCTGAAGAGGATGAGCAACGGCAAAGGCAGAAAGAGAAACAGCAGTTCACAATTCACAACCGACAAAAAATGAGTGAAGAGAGAAATTTGAGAGCGTTATAGGATGAAAGGAGGAGATGGGTTGTTATTACAAAAGAAAGTAATGCCGATATGCAATGCAGTGGGGAGACGAGAAAATTTATATAGGATGAAAGGAGGAGATGGGTTGTTATTACAAAAGAAAGTAATGCCGATATGCAATGCAGTGGGGAGACGAGAAAAAACTAACAAAAAGCTACACAAAAAACGAAAACCGACTTACGATCAGTTAGACTTTCTTTTATAGACTTGGACTTACTTTTGCTGCTTCTGTTGTTTAACTAATTCCACCTTCATTTTCGTTTTATTTAGTTTCCTTCCACCTTTCTTTGACTTTATAAACATAAAGAGAAGGTTCTACTAAATTTCTAATATTTACTTGGATTTTTTACGGGAAAATAATGTACTTCTTTTCTTTGAAACAGCAGCAGTAACAACAAAACAGAAAAACGCAGCATTTACGGGTTTTTCTGAGGATTTTTTAGTATCTCTTATTTCTCCATTCTTGTGAAAAATGCAAAAAAAAATAGACGAGGGATAGAAAGAGAAAGAACAGCAGAAGCGGTGATGGTGGCGGTGGTGAAGCCTCTTCTAATAAAACAAAGAATTATCCGGAATCCGTGACATTTACTCTGCCACACGGTGATAGACTCTCTGGAGTCTGTAGACGCAGACTTGTCTTATTTTCAATAGGGTAATAAAAAATAGGAATCCTTCCTTTTCGTTAGTTTTTTCTGGCAGAAAAGGCATTACGGTATGGAATGGCTCAGTTATTTTTTTTAAGGAAAAACCGCAACGAACACCTTTCAATTTCAATATAAAAATGCCAACAAACGGAAAACAAAGAAAGAAGGTGAGCTGAACTGAAGTAAAGAAGTGAGGTTGGTTGACTGGCTGGCTGGTTGAAAGATGAAATGAAAGAATTGGCCTTTCCAGTAAAATGCTGTTGATGCTGATGCTGATGATGCACTCGCTCGACTCGATGATCAGAAAGTATGACATACCAGCACCGCAAATAAAGAACAACCTTTTTGTTGGAGGAGATAAAAGAAAATTAAAATTCTTGAGAACATGAACGCTTGGCTGGATTGATGGATAGATGGATGGATGGATGGATAGAAGGCAGTAAAGTCATTGTGTCAGAAGAAAATTGGGAATGGGAATGGAATAGGTGAAAGCCAAAAAAAGATGAAAATGTACGTACGTACAGCAAAAATGTTAGATGAAACTGGAACAAGCTTTTGTGTTGGTTGGTGCTAAAAGTTAAAGTGAAATTGTTTCATGTTTCTCTTCTAGGAACGAGTATAGTAATAATTATATGTGGGGGTTGACGGTTGAGTTCAGTTAATATTAGCTTGCTTCGTTCGTATTTCATTTTCATTTTGTTTCAGTTTCAGAGGAAAAGAAAATTGGCCATAAAAAATATGCCTGCGCTGCATTGCATGTAATACATACGTATGGTTGTTGTGGTGGTATTTATTGGTATTACCTCAAAATTTGTAGTTAACTAGAGAACTAGAACGAACCAATATTAACACACAAAAACCGAATTGCCAATAAAATGGCAACGCTTACTTATTACTACAAGTACAAAATGGTATGTTTTTTAGGTTAGGTTAAGAATTGTTTGGTTTTTAGGCATTTGAGATTAAATTTATTCGAACGAGTCATAAAAGTGTTTGTTGCAGATACTCTTGGTAAACTTCATAGTTATCGTACGTAACATACGTATGTACGCATTGGAAGTTTGTAGTTGAACGCTTATAAATTATTTTTTCGTAAAATCTGCAATTACTGTAAATAGATTAGAGAATCAATTCTGATATATTCTGTTCTGGTACAATGATTTTATGACTTAGCTATGCATAATTTCCCTTTTCATCGAAAAAATGTCCAACACTAACTGCATGAAAAGTACTTACAATTTACGCACAAACTGCCGAACAAAGTTCATGTTCAACCAATCTATACGCAATCATATCTAGCACCGTATCTACATACTAAACATACATATAACCCAACAAAACAAAATAATGAAAATGGTGTCTTCCGGTTATTATCATACTATACTTTTCTGTTTACCGTCATCATCTTCTTGTTCCATAAAATCGTATTTATCATTCATAGCTCTAGCTCCACAAAAATCCCTTTCTCGGTCATAATCTTAATCTCACACAGAAAAATAGAGGTCGACTGGATGGAAAGAAAGAAATACGACAGTGCGTGAAGGAGTGAGAGGAAAATAAGAAGAATGACAAGAATTGAGCTGAATGAAAAACTAAATGATCACCTCTCATTCTCCACCAAATTTTGCATGGAAGCATTATTACGAAAACGCTCCTGCTGACGATGAGCAAAAGAAAACAACTAGATAGAATAAAGAAAAGAATGAAAGTCTATAGAGTCCATCTATAGACAAGGAAGAACATTAGAAATGTGGCGTAAAATGACTCAGTTACTTGACAGAGAAAAAGGAAAGGAAGGACAAACAAAATGGAACGAGAACCTTTTTATTAGTGAGTGGAAATTGAAGGAAACTAACATCAAAATGAGAATGAGACTTTTCCTACTCAACATTTTGGGATCTACGAGAATAGATAGATAGGTACTGTATAATATTACTGTCATGTAAAAATCTATCTACTTCTATTATCATTATCGTTTCAGTTGACCTTTTCAAAAAAAACCGACGAATTGTGTCCTGAATACGGTAGCAGTGAAAGGGTTGTGTTATTTAATGTATTAACAGTAAAAAAACTTTTTGTACATGGCTTTTTCAACATTCCAAAAGTAAGTTCTTTCCCGAAAGTTTTCAAATATTGTGAATAGATATTACTTTATATTATATGAGCTTACACTTTCGTTCATTCGCATGTTTCAGTCATTTGTTCTGTTCGTAAAAAAGCTTGTTTTCAGTTTTTCTTCAAATATATTTTACATTTAAATAAAAATAGCCAAATAATTAATAATCTTCTTTCAAATTCATCATCGTATTTTTTTCTTTGCTTCTGCTGATTATACTCATATATGGACCATCGATATGCTTTTGATTTCAATTGTGAGATCACAAGTAAAGTCGTAGTTTCCAGAATGACGAAATAAAGTTACAAGAGGGGGCCTATCGAGTCAAACACAAGAATTTGACTTAATTGCAATGGAATGGACTTCTACTTATCTAATAACCACAACTTTAAATTATTTTCCGCAACATTTTATTGGCGTTTAAAAACCTTAGTATTTCACTCAAAACACATCAAGTTCAAATCACAACAAAGCAACATTCATTTCTTTAACTTACATTCCTAAACCGAAACAATGCCATAAAATCGTTATTTCATTTCCCTCTCATTAAAATTAAAGCTTCACAACCACCACCACCACCTTTATTACAGCCTGTACGGTGGAGATACTGCCACCACCACCACCACGACTCCTCAAAAAGTAAAAGCTGTTTTTCTCTGCTTCAATAAAATAGAAGCCCTTTTCATTTTCATACACATACCCTTTTAACAAAACAACCACAATCTCTAGTGCATACTAAAAGAGAAGAGGCATCATATCAATATCAACCTCGTCATCGTCACCACCACCTTCACTTCACCATTCGCAATGAGCCACAATAGCAGCAGCAGCAGCATGAAAAAGGATGTAAGTAATGTAATGACGCACGCTATGATGATGAAAGGCGGAAAATGATTTGGGTAAGTTCAGTTCAGTAGAGACAAGCTCTAGTAAATAGCAGCAGTAGTAGCTTCTGCAAAAGCATAAAGAAAGAAAGGAGAACGAGAACATTTTCCTCAAAGCCAAAGCAAAGCTTTTACTTTATGGATAATAATAACGATGATGATCATGACAAAAGTATAAAAATTATGAGTACTTTACTTTCCCGTTACTAAAGGAATCTCTTTTTCTCTTTAGCTTAGCTAAAGCTATAGCTTATCTGTCTTGCTCACTCGTCATGATCATCGTCATCATCACCAAACACGAAAGTAAAAGAAGGAGCTATCCATCCATCCATCCACCGAGAGAGAAAATCAAAAAGATTATAAGTATTCCTCCATTCCACTCTGGTCTGGATTCCGGATGGGTATGAGTACTTTACTTTCCCGTTACTAAAGGAATCTCTTTTTCTCTTTAGCTTAGCTAAAGCTATAGCTTATCTGCCTTGCTCACTCTCGTTCATCATCATCATCGTCATCATCATCACCAGACACGAAAGTAAAAGAAGGAGATATCCATCCATCCATCCATCCACCGAGAGAGAAAATCAAAAAGATTATAAGTATTCCTCCATTCCACTCTGGTCTGGATTCCGGATGGGAATGAATGTTTTATGGAGGCATCCATAAAGTGAAGTTAAAGCTTGACTCACATTTTTTTATCCAGAGAACTTCCTACTAAACGCTTCCCTGCTTTTAGTTTTATGCAGCTCATTCAGCCATGTTGACAGAATTCATTGTCAACTTTTATCAAAGATGTGATGTAGTTAAGTTACGTTACGTTAATACTTAATGAGAGGAGAACAGGTGTACAGGTCTTTTGCTCACTCAACCGAAAAATATGACAACAGAACAGACGAGAAAAAATAGGAGAACCGCCGCCTGTTAGTGCTCTGCTTCTGCTTTGGTTTTTTTCTTTCTCTCGATAAAAAAGAGTTAAAAGGGAAGGGAAGAGAGAGGGGGAGCTTGCTTGATTTTGATTGAGCCGCCTTTGATTTCAATTTCATTTTTTTCTCCGTAGTCGAATTATGATTAAATTGTTTTAAAAAAGGAATTCAGTTGTGAAGAATTCAGTTCAAACAAAGGCAAAAACGATGAGGATGAGGACGAGAGACGAGATTCGAGCAAACGAGATTGATGTTAAGAGAATTGAGAGATACAGAGAAGTAAAAGCAAATGAGGATTGACAAAAAACGACAGTTTCCATGAATCAGTCACGGAAAAACTATCAACATCATCATCGTCATTATCGTTTTATACAAAAGGGGTTGAATGTTTTTGGGTTTTCTCTTTTTTCAAAACTAGAGAGAGTGGGAAGCCAAATCAAAGACAGTTCGGTTCAGGAAGATAAATTGAAAAGTTTGACAGGAAATTGACTTCACACAAAAGAAAAAAGTACAATAATAACGGTATGTATGTATGTATGTATAAATACAAAGTTTTAGCTTTAAATTTGTTGAAACTGAAGGAAAAGTAAAGAAATGTCAATTGACAGAGAACTGTAATTCTTATTAAGAGAGTTTCTGTCAGTTTAATGTCATTTCGTTTCGTTTGCAGCTCAGGATTATACACCTGTTTAAGCAATTAAAATCAAGCAATCGATTTGTGCATAGAAGCAAAAGGAGAGTGAGTAAATAAACAATTAATTGTTTCAAGAGGGAAAACTCTTTTTCTTTGAAAATAAATTGTTGGAGTGACATCCAAAAACATTTACTAAACTACGTTTCAATTTAAGTAGGTATTTGTATTGCTTGAATAATTTTAACTCATCAATTAAACTTCTACTTTGTACCTATGTATGTGTATGTATGTTTTGTAGGTGTTAGATAGACAAATGATGTTCTTCGTCTACCTTGTCATTTTATCCTTATCAGAATAATAATGAGCTCCACCGTTACTTTGCACCTATACGATTACAAACTAAAAGTTGCAACTATATAGAAGCAAAAAGAGAGTGAGTAAATAAACAATTAATTGTTTCAAGAGGGAAAACTCTTTTGCTTTGAAAATAAATTGTTGGAGTGACATCCAAAAATATTTATTACTAAACTACGTTTCAATTTAAGTAGGTATTTGTATTGCTTGAATAATTTTAACTCGTCAATTAAATTTCTACTTAGTACCTATACGATTACAAACTAGAAGTTGCAACTAAAAAAAGTAACACCGCTGAAATGAATATTTTTGGATTTTTTATTTTTTTCAGGTGCAGTTTAACTTGACAATCTTATTTGCATAAATTAACATGACCTACGTTTGTCTCTTTATATTTCTTTAGATTCAATGCCCTTCTAAGGTAACATTTTATCCTGATTAACGCCATCGCATTTATAACCTTAGCTGATAAATCATCATCATCATCATCAGCATCATTTTTCCTTTCCACTTTCATCCCATTAAGCCCAATTTAGATAAACTGATTTTGTTTACCTTGTCTGGTGTGCAGTTTGACTTAACAAGTTTATTTGCATAAACTAACATGACCTACGTTTGTCTCTTTATATTTCTCGATTCAATGCCCTTCAAAGGTAACATTTTATCCTGATTAACGCCATCGCATTTATAACCTTAGCTGATAAATCATCATCATCATCAGCATAATTTTTCCTTTCCACTTTCATCCCATTAAGCCCAATTTAGATAAACTGATTTTGTTTACCTTGTCTGGGCGTGTGCCCATATGTAAAACACATGCTACTGCTGTGATGCATGTTAGCCGTACAGAATCATCGTCATCATGATTATCATCATAACATAAACCTATTTGTATAGAGCTACTACAACCCATCATGTTCATTACATTTTTGTTTACTTTTCCTTTCACTTTGAAGCAGCAGTAGCAGTAGAAGCAAAAAGTAAAACCAGATGATATTAATGATTACTTTCCATCCTTCAAACAAATGTTGATGTTGATGAGGAGAACATCTGACGCTGAGCCACTGTGAGCAAGAGAAAGCAACAAAGTGGCCATTCATTTATCATCTCATCACGTTATGGACTATGGACATTTCCCTTACCATAAACTGTTCATGCTCACCAATAACAGCAATTATCAATAAAAAAATAATGCTTATTTCGGATTAAATTACGTAAAACAAAAAAGAGCAGCTAAACACAAAGTTATATACTTAATCATGAGATGAGTTATGAAATTGCAGCTGCAGTCCCTTTAGTCTTTCAAATAGAAGTTGTAAAAAAACTTTAATCTTAGGTTAGATAATTTTGCTTTTCTCTATGGACATTTCCCTTACCATAAACTGTTCATGCTCACCAATAACAGCAATTATCAATAAAAAATTAATGCTTATTTCGGATTAAATTACGTAAAACAAAAAAGAGAAGCTAAACCCAAAGTTATATACTTAATCATGAGATGAGTTATGAAATTGCAGCTGCAGTCCCTTTAGTCTTTCAAATAGAAGTTCAAAAAAAAACTTTAATCTTAGGTTAGACAATTTTGCTTTCACTGTATGTCGCCCACCGCATTTTCCATAAAAAAACAACTACAAAATTAAAAGGATTCTGTTTCCATTAATGAAAAATATCCTCACATACACGCCACGCAGCTTCAATACAATATGTCATTATTACTCTTATTATGCCACTCCACATGACACATTATTACTAAATAATTTCTCTCAAACAATGCCAAACCCGAAAAAAGAAACAAAGAAAAGAGGAAACTGACTGGACCATGATGCGTGACAACAAGCTTGAAAAGCAAAATAAAATAAATACCTTCAACAACAAAAAAGAATGCTCTAATGCACAGCACACAGCACACAGCTTCCATTCTTTTTCCCTCCAAAAGATATTAATCCATGGTTGGACTGTTCCAAAAAAAACCTATCCCCATTCTTTTGTAATTTTAAAGTAGTAAAAAAGAGTAAAAGGAATATTGCAGTGGTGGGATGGAAGTTAATAAGTTTCTTCTTCTGAAATGGTTATGATACGATGATGATGGGATGTTGACAAGCACCACTGTTCTCTCTCCCGCTAACTCTCCTCTTGTTTTTGGCTGGATGAAGTTGGAGAGGCTCACATGAGCGAAAACGAGTGAAAGTATAAAAAGACAGAAAGTAGACTAGAGGAGAGTAGCTTTCATCAAAAATATCATCAACATCCTCATATGCTTGGAGACCATATTATGATGATGTTGTTGATGTTGATGACGCGAAGAAGATGACATCAAAGAAAATTGTCATAATT
>JAHZNJ010000928.1:0-10292 GCA_027744475.1 Lepidocyrtus cf. sotoi NNG-2020 | reverse complement strand
TCTAAAAAAAATCATAGGAAATCTGTATTAAAATTATCAACCAGTAACCTGACTCTGCCAAAGCTGAAAAAGAATAATAAAATAGGAAGGAAGTACTTGTGTGCGTGGATGGTTATTTTTTCTATACCTTAAGCAGTTGCAAGGATTTCTTTGCATTCTCATCAGTTTCGGCATACAGAGCTAAATCTCGTTGATACTCTTGACAATTTTGTCCTTCGTGAATAGCAGCGCAGGTAATGCAATTGTGTTTTGTACAAACAGGACATTCGAATTCATTCTCATCATCTTCACACACCATCCCGAACAATCTGGTGTTTTGCAATGATAGGTGTTGTCCATTTGATTTTCGGTTAGCTTCACACAGCGGGAGATGTATTTCTCATATATTTCTGGAGTCACCAGCTAAAATCGTGGATAAATATCATTAACCGAATGGAATAACAATTAATAAGTTTGGTTTGTTTTGTTTAAAACTGATATCGTTGCATGATAAAATAATTTGTAATGTAACAAAAGATCTACCTAGACCGCTTGACCGCTTTTATTTCTGTCTCGCGAAGATTACACTCACAGGAGTAATTTTCGTCCATGTAGGGGCATTTGACATAAGAATTATCCCCATGCTCAATGCACCCTACTAAACATTCTCTACAAAATTACAAATTAAAAAAACAATTGGTAGATGTGTTTACACTTTTTTTAATAATGCTAAACTTTTAATACTTAGTGTAATAATAATAATTTTTATATTTAATCGTATTTACTTGCAAAATACATGTAGACATTCTCTCAAAATGACACCCTCTTCTTTTGGAACATCGGTAAAACACACAGGACATTCAGAATCTTCGGGGTTGTGTACTAAGCCTTGGATTATCCATCAATTCCATTAATTTCGGATATGATATGGTATTCCTGAGCTGGGCCTGCTTACTAGTTGAAGGAAAGGAATCAACATCTACAAATAAAGCCTTTCGTTTTCTTTCCTCTATAGCATTTGATGATGAGCCTGTTGCATCCCCGGCCCCACCAAAGTCTTTATATAATGTCGTGTCTGTCCCAGCTTCTTCATTTATAATCCTTAGCAGCCGGACAGAGTGCTTTGGCTTATCGAGATTTGCATTTTCTAAAGTCTGTACGCAACCAATAATTAAACTTACAACAATGTTTCGTTTTAGGTTGAAATTAAAAAAAACAAAAGCTAATAAAAATCGGGTGTCAGGATAGGACAAAGGGTGAGTAACTTACGTAATCATCTATCGTAGTAAAGTTCTCCGGCCAGCCACTCCAGTTTTGATGCTCAGGAAGAATACCCGTAATGTCAGCAAATACATTCTGAATGTCTTTAAAGGTTTGGGTTGGTTTGAAATTAACTTCATGGGGTTCTTCATTGTCGACAACGTATACGCTGATGATAACTTCATCTGCTGAATCTTCTTCATCATCAGATCTGTTGTAACAAACAAACATTGGCGTTCTCCGGCCAGCCACTCCAGTTTTGATGCTCAGGAAGAATACCCGTAACGTCAGCAAATACATTCTGAATGTCTTTAAAAGTTTGGGTTGGTTTGAAATTAACTTCATGGGGTTCTTCATTGTCGACAACGTATACGCTGATGATAACTTCATCTGCTGAATCTTCATCATCAGATCTGTTGTAACAAACAAACATTGGCGTCATTGGCGATTAGCAAAAAGAAAGCAAAACAAAACAATTAAAAATTAAATTGATAAACAGTTTCCATACATATCCATATGTTCAAACTCCCTCAAATCTTCATTTCCATTATGTGAGTTTGAGTTTAGGATTGGGACAGGCAGAGTTGTTGAAGTGGAGGTGGCAGGAGGAGACCGTTCAGGTTCTGAATTTCGTGCAGCGGTGATGGCACTAGTTGTAGCCTCCCCTATCCCTGTTCCACTTTCATTTTCGTCTGGAGCAGAACTCGCTACATATAGAAAAGTTTCGGATGGAAGCTCTAAATCTTTGAATACTGAAGATGCAGACTTTGGTTCCGGACCGGGCCAACCAAATATTATTTGATGCTTGATTGGAATTTTGAAGATTTTTTGAATAAGGCAATTGAGATCTCCAACAGATTGGTCCTCAAATACAGTGACTTGATCAGTTACTTCATCGAACATCAATAATATGTTAATTTCTTTCATGCGTTCCGCTTCCTCCGGGGGGTCATTATTATTAGGTCCTCCCGAGCCTGATGCGGCTGCTGCTGTTCGTCCTCGTCCTCGTCCTCGTCCTCGGTAGGCAGTTTGTCTACCTCCACTGGGCGTAGATCTGGGTTTTGCTGCTGCAATAAAAACGTACTTTACTTTCTTATTTCAAATAAAAAAGATTTTTCATTTTAAAAGCTTTTAACGGAAGTAAAAATTTTACAACCTAGCCAGAACCAATAAATTAATTTACCTGGATTAGTAACTGCTTTTGAACTCATTTTCCTTGTGTACTGAAAAGGGCGGAAAATAGTAATCAGGATTTATTGGAAGTACACGTAAACAGTCGGCAGTGTTTTTTTTCTTTTTTTGGAGACTTCCACCTGGTCACTAGTCCATTTTCACCATCTAATCTGCAAATCATGTGTGTGTCTGCCAATTTTTACTACTGTTTAATCTCTCCAGTCACCGTCACCACACCAGTACTTAACACGTTTTAAAGTGAATTTACTAAATTAACAAAAAAAAAGTCGAATTGACGAGCAGTCGGCGGCCGGCGGTAATTTGTACTGAGAGTGGATAAATACGAAGTACAAGTACAGATTGTAAACGCATCACTTGCACTGATTGTGGTGGTAGTGGTGCTGGTGATTGATGGTTGATGGATTGCTGAGCTTCTTATAACATTTAATGAGATGACGAGTAAGTGGAAGTGCAGCGCAGCAGCGGCAGCTGATGTTATGCGAGTATGCAAAATTCGATTCGATTCGAGTGCTTTTATGCTATGTGCTGGCCGTTATAACAACAACAACAAAGAAGTCACTCTCACAGTCACAGTCACGTCTAACATGTGTAAGTCATTCATAATAAAAGATAAAGATACGATACAGAGACTAGGACTAGGAGGACACAGAGGATGCAGTTTGTATTGTATAGGTATTAAACAGTAGTTGGGGTCTGGGGTGGTGGGTGGTAAGGTACGGTACAGGTTAGGACTGTCTGCGCTGCGCCTCCTGTCCTGCTATGCTGTGTTGGTCTCTGTGTACCTATTGCATGCCGCCTTCTTGATTGAACGCAACCCAATTGAGAGAAGCTACAAATATTTTTAGCTTCTTCGAACGTCAAAAAACCGTTTGTTTGGCATTATCATACTGTGACATTTTCCGTAAAAACAACGATTGATGCGGGGAAAGTGTGAGCGAAAGCGAAGTACATGAAAATTAATGCATTAATGCGTATTCAATTCGCCGAAAGAGCAAGAACAAAGAAGAGAACAAAGGAAATAGGAAGCAAGCAATGGGATTACGGGATCCAACAAGCGTAGCGTGATTCTCATTTCAGTGTTGTAGCTATAACACTAACAAGTAGCTTTTTTATCACAATCACAATGAAAGTACTAAAAGGTATGTTATTTGTATTTATGAATCATGAATGAAGTGATGGATTCTCTGTCTCGAACTGATGCATGAGGTCTTAGACAGGATGATATGACAAGCAATTAAGTGGAATCAATTAATCAATTTAACCAAATTAACGCGAAATGTGTAATGAACTTAGCAGGTTCTTGAACTTACATGAACGAAGAAAGGTCTTTCAATTGAGCAAATGATCTACGAATGAACACTAGGTATTTATGAAATGACGATGCGTGAGTTAACTACATTGTAGAGCATTGCATCTTTTTATTTCTGTAAATCTCATATCAAACATCAAAGTAGAAAACATGAACACGGGAAAATGATTAAAGAAAATCATAGAAAATGAAACTTAACTGAATATATTATTGAACACAAGAATTACAACAATTCATTGCATCGAACTAGAACTCTTTTTCTTGCAACTTCAAGCCTAATTCTGATTTTGATTTAAAGTTCTTGCTCTTTCATTGATTAACTTGTTATTTATTAGTATTAGTAGACGATGAATCAACTTCTTCTGGACCTTTTTCTAAAGCTGCCCGGTCCATAAGTTCTTTGTCGACTGCAGTAGACATAGCTTCCAAAAACTCCGTTAGAGAGCACATCCCAGAGAAAACGGAACAAAAGTAATTGGCATATGTGAGAAAGGGAAGCTTTCGAAGTGACCTTCCACTTAACCCCTTTGCACGTCTGCAAGATTAAAAAACAGACATAAAAGCAACATTGATTGATGTAGGTTGTTTCCAAACCCGATTAAAGGTCAACCAATAAGCCCTACATGTAAATTATGCAAGTTTTCCAATATTATGCGCTTTCTAAATTCTTAAAGATTTACTCTGATATCTGAAGCAGCGTAGCCACAGGATGTGTTCGATGATTAACGTCAGGTAGTGTTGATGGCATAAAACTTTCGTCTTGGGTTTTCACAAGTTCCACCTGCATATTTGCAATTAATTAATTATTAATTATCAAAACTCATCATGCTATAAGTTAAAAAAGGTAGGGTTATGCCCGTAGAATTACCCGCAGCAACTCATTAATGCATGAGGCTAGGATTCCATAAATTACAGATGCAGGGGGGTGGCCAATGAATAACTTGAGATCAGCCCTATCTACAAACGCAACATCTATAGAGCCCACTATGTTTGAAGTAGTCAGGATGAGAACGTTAGGATATCTGAGAAGCATAAAATACTTTCGTATAACTATGTTCATTTTATAATTGGTTGAAAATTAAAAATAACTCAAAAATAGAAGTAAAATATTCTTATTTCTATTGACTCAATAAATAAAAATTAATTACCGTTTAATACGATAGATATAAATGATTATATCAAGCATTTATTTGAATCCTTTCCATCTGTTTGCAGAATTTTACCGTTTACTGACTGTATACTATAACGCTTGACTCACCTCAGAAAACCACTTGGAAAATAAACTATGACTGTTGATTTCAATAAGTTGACCGTACAAAAAGTCATCTTGCAATCGTATAACGGCTTTTTGCGCTAGAGCTTTACATAAGGTAGTTTTTCCAGTACCTGTAATGTTAATTGGAATGGATTAGTTAAATAAATAAATACAGAGTTAAAACTGAAACTATTTTTTTGTCAATTAATTGCAGATTGCAATAGTTGTATTATATCTATACCTGGAGGTCCATGCAATAAAACTACCTTATTCCACGAAACCAGCGCTTGATTTACGCCTTTGGTTGAAAACAGCATGGCAGTCTTTACATAATCCACAAGCTAAAAAATGAAAAAAAGTATTACATTTAGACTAAACGCTTTGGACTTGAGTAATTATAATCAATATTAAGTTGTCTATTCGTTCGTAGTTCTTGTATGGTCTTGGTCTTTCTTTACCTTGCATTTGATATCAACATCGAAGATTAATGAGTCCCAAAGACCGTGAAAGCTACGTGAAGGGAGGAGCCAATGATGAGATGCGGCCGACTGTCCTTCTTCTTCATCGTTATCGTCCATGTACTCCGCTTCCTCACCTTCTGTCCCAAGCTCGTATACAAAAACGGATATAACATCCTCCTGGAAATATTTTCGTTTAAAAGTTATTACATGTAGCATACTTAATCACGCAGTTAAACTTTCACACAGGGCGATGATGCGTATAATAGCTTAGTTTGATAGAGCTACCAAATCCAAATTTTAAAAGATTTGACGTTCGATAATTTGATATTACCTCGCCACCATTCATTTGAACATCAATCTCTTCAAGGTCAACGACAAGGATTGGAGCTGAGACTGTGCTATTCCTTCGTTTTTTAGCATCAAGGTGTGACTCAATGTACACCGTAACAGATTCAACGCTTTCAGATATCCCTGGGGCAAATTGTTCCAAATGCTCTAAAGGAAGTTGATAACCCTCATCCACTGCAATTGGAAATGCGCTCAATTTACACTGTTCAACTGCTCCTAACACAATGGTATGAACTTCCGTCCTCGTTAAAATGCTGAAAATTGAAGAGGAGAAATTGAACGCTAGAATTATCAAACACCAGCCTAGTCTCTACTTTAATTCGTAGATTGAGCTAACTATATAGTTTAGTGCATCGGTACTGTTTTCATCTTCATCTACGACTTTAAATTAAATCCATGATTTTTCAAACCATGAGATTACAATGCAATTGTGAACCTGTCAACGATGAATAGCTGAGTATGTCGTGGGCGTAGTATTTAATTACAAAATTTTCATTTGGTTATTTAGCTGGATTAATTAAGTTTTTTAAAAACCTCACCTGGCTTGTTTCCGAACAGCTTCAACTGCGTAATGTTTCATTTTGCTTTGTTTTATTACTATTTTCAATTTTACTTGAACTTTCAATCAGAGATAATTCAGAAATTCAGATAATGTGCGCCAACTCAATTAAACATGACGATTTGTTGCCGAAATCAAATTAAACTGGTTCTTTTGTTCACAATTAATTATTATTAAATTGCAACAGTATGAAAGTAATTTACTGTTAAAAAACTGTTTTTAAACAAGTTGACAGACACCTGACAGGAACAAAAACACATGCTATACATAATCCCGCGTTGTTGACAAATAAACAAACCTTCTATTGAATGTGTAAACGCAAGAGTTCATCTCCCGCAACTGCAGCAGCAAAAATACAAAGGATGGTACATTGGGGCATCGTGAGAAAGCAAAAAGTTTCACTTTTCCTCAATTTTTTGGTTTTTGGGTAGATGGTAATAAGAAAGGGTGGTAGTCGTAGTCGTGGATAATGTAGAAATGGATGTGATGTGATAGAAGGCAGAAGGAATACATAATAGAATTAGATCAAAAAAAGGCTAGGCTACATAGCATACCAAACGCATGCACACAGACTGAGAATCGAATCATTTTCGTTTCGGCTGGCTGCTATTGCTCTTTTGTGAAGAAAGAACGATAACGATATAAAATGATGAACGAATGAGAAGCTAGAAACTTCAATGCAATTCAATGCAATGTTGATGCGCATGTCATATACATAATAACTTATAACTTTTATACTATACTACTATGTTTCTTGTATTAGTTGTGTTGTATTGTAGATTAGATTTACGGAAGGGTAGAGAAGAGAGAGAGAGCATTGTGTGTAGTATAGTATGGCAATTCTAGTAATATTGGAATACGAAAGGAGGAAGTTCTGGAAGCTCATATGATCGACACTCNCATTGTGTGTAGTATAGTATGGCAATTCTAGTAATATTGGAATACGAAAGGAGGAAGTTCTGGAAGCTCATATGATCGACACTCGACAGAATTTTCTTTTTCCAAAGCAAATCCAAAACTGTCCAGCGCAGCAGTCCGCACTAAGTCCGCAGTTTCGTGGTGAGTTGGTCGCTCACACTCAACAATTCACAGTTAGTTGGTAGTTGGTAATGTTAAAAGTTGTGAAACGTTGAAACATTTTAGTTTTTTAAAACGTATTTACAGTGTATAATATAATAGAGTGCAAATCTACTTACACAACAGATTTAACTACATCTTCAATTATCACTAATCACTATATCAGTAGGTTTCACAAAATGTTGAATTAAAAAATTGGAATTGAAAGAGTAGAGAGTAAAAGGTAGGGTGGAAGAAAAATACAACAAGACAAAGACAACATCCGAAGATTTCGCAGATCAACTGGTGGCGGATTTCTCCAAGCAAGTACAAAGTTCGTGGAATACTTTACGCAATCCCAATAATTTAAAGGAATATAATCATGGCCGGTGCTGCGTTGAGGCGTTTGATGGCTGAATATAAGCGTAAGAAACTACTTTTTATTCAAGAAATTGTCTTCATTGGGTTAATTAAATTAAAATTAATGGTGTGGTTAATGCAAACACAAAACTAAAAGATTATTATATATTATTGTAATTTTACAGAACTAACAATCAATCCACCTGATGGCATTTTTGCTGGGCCTGTGGACGAGGAAAATTTCTTCGAATGGGATGCTCTCATAACGTAAGACTCTTTTTTTATTGCTTAAAATAATTTAAATAATTATGTTCTTCATGTTCTATTGTCTACAACTAAACTAAAATAAACAATCCGTGATGTAAAATGTAGGTAAATAGGATTACAAAATAAGTAGAGTTAAGTTATAAGGTTCGAAACAGATTCAATAATTTATTTGATTTAATCGATTTCCTACTTCATACATACATACAGTACAGAAACAACTATCGCTAACAAATGTTTTAAAAATTTGAAATTGGGAATCATTAAAAAAGAAGACAAAATATCAATAACTAACTAACTAATTATTATTATATGAAGCGTGGCGTCACTTTTGAATTAGTTTTTTAATGCTATCGCCTCCGCCTTCTCTAAACATATATTTTTTATGGACTAAAGTAACTTCAACACTTTTTTGTTTGCATTTTTCCATCTGTGAATCATTTAGTTCTTGATTAAGGCCAACCCTGAGCTTATCGGTTTGTCCGAATCTTGATTCGATGATCCCTGTAACTTTTGTCAAAGATGCTTCCCCTTCCTTTGTTTCCTCAGCGTCTTTAAAGTTTAAGTCAATTAAGCATCCCAACAAATGGTCAACATTCGAACTCTTTTGGCATAATCCTTTAATGATCACAGTTCTTGGGTTTGTGACTCGGTCAAGTATTCCTTGGCGCTGCTTATACTTAAATATTTTAATCTGTGGAAGAAAGGTTGATTTGTCTTTTCCTTGTAAAGAGCCATCTACTTCCCCGTAAAATGCTAAACGGCATTCATTAGAGTTTGGTGGGATTTGAAGATTTGAACCAATTATTTTAGCGTGTTCCAATGTCGTTACTGGCCTATCAAATTCAAGTAAAGCGAAATAAGTTTTTCCTTTCGCAGTGTCGTCTGCTCGAATTTCTTCTGTAAGTTCATAATCTATTTTCGAATCAAAGTTGAAATTTTCATCTGGATATTCAAACAATGTTATCACAGCCGTGGTTGTTTCATAGCCAATAGAAATGTGAAATCTGTAAAATATCGTAACAGTTTTGATCGTAACTAATAATTAAATTAATTAACAATAGTTTGAATAGTTTGCATTTTTACGTATGAAAATTCGTTTTAAAACTAAGTTTACCTTGTTTTAGAAGCTATTGCGTGCTTATAATACTTAATACGATAAAACTTCATTAAGACGTATTTAGTTCCAATGGAAATGTGATCAGGAGCGCTTAAAATACCTCTTTCCATCAAGGACGCATCAAATGCTCCAATACACATTCCTACCCGATCACCAGCTGCGGCTATATTTAATGGAACTTTGAAACTTTGGATCGTCTTCACTTTACGTTGAAGCTGCTGTTCAGGCAATTCAACCGTCTAGAAATTAAAATAGAAATACATAGTCAGTAAACAACAAGACATTAATTTGGCAAATGCACGTCGTGATCGTGAACGGATACAATTTTATTGGCTGTTATTATCGCACGTCGCACTCACATCTCCGACTTTTACCGATCCCTGAATAATAGTTCCGGTACATATGGTGCCTTGACCTTTTTTCTGGAAACAATGATCCACAGCCATCATGAAAGGTCTGTCATTATATCTGGTTAAAGTCATGGACTGAATTTTCTTCAACAGGGCTTCCTTGATTTCATTTACGCCTATGCTTTTATCCAGAGCTGAACATAAGATTATTGGGGCATTCTCTCCAAACTTCGTACGGGCCAAAGTAGCTTTCAACATTTTCTTCGCCTTCTCAATTTTTACTGGTCTTGCTTCCGGTGGGAGAAGGTCAACTTTGTTCAGAACTACAATTAAATGCTCTGCTAGCACATCTGCCAAAATAAGGCACTCACTTGACTGAGTCTGCATTCCTTTCGTGACGTCCAAAATTAGAAGCATTATATCCATTATTTGAATGCCTCCAAGAACCGTTCTTATCAAGGACGCGTGTCCAGGGCAGTCTACAAGCGTCACATTCCATTTGTCTTCGAGGGGAAAAGCTGAGAAACCCAAATCCAGCGTGATCCCTCTTTCCTGAGACTGTGGATTTTGATCGAAAGCTGCAGTTGAGGCTGTTTGGCTCAATTCTTTGCAAAGGCTTGTCTTTCCACTGTCCACATGGCCAAGCACTCCAACGCTAACATTTACTCTTTTCGCTGTATTTACTTCATCTGTGGCGTTGGCCATTATAATCTGCAAATTCATTCAAGAATTAAAAAATATAATTTTATTCAATTATTCAATGGATTTTCGAATTCT
>JAHZNJ010000927.1:0-13230 GCA_027744475.1 Lepidocyrtus cf. sotoi NNG-2020 | reverse complement strand
TAGGGGCAACTTACAGCAAGTTAAAAGCTATGTATATTTATAATTTACGTAACAAAAGTGTGTAATACAGTCCCTCCAAGAAGATTATTGCAACAACCTAAAATTGAATTGGATGTGCCTACGCCTCACGTGTTAAGGTCAACAATTGCATCGTATGAATTGATATTTTATCCACATACATCAGAGTGAACAAAGCAAAAAAATAAAAGCAAATAATAAGCTTGTGGTTATTATCATCACTAATTATCAACTCATCAACACGTGCATGCAACAGTACGTACCTGACGCGATCCTCAAGACATGGCAATCTAGATGCACCAACGCTAAATACAAGAATGACCATCCAAGGGTTGAGCTGAGAGTATCCGAACCAGCAAAAAACAGATCCAATAGAGTGTAATGAAGATTACTCACTACACAAAGGAAAAATCGTAAAAGAGGCTAATGTTTAAGACAAAACGAATTAAGGTTTAAGTTGAGTTATTTTTGTAAGCTAAGTAAAGGCTTTCCAACAAAAGCAAAAATAATCTTGACAATGATTAAGCTTACTTCCGACATCTCTGTAAAAAGGTGAGTTGGGGTCAGTGGTGCTATAAATCTTGGTTAGGAAGACGTCAATGAAATCCCTTTCCCTTCCTGGAACGTACGTTTCAACATGCTTGCGTAACACTTCACGGAATAGTCCTTCAGGAGCTCCTAAGAACTTAAGTCCTTTGCTAAACCCAGAATAATCTGGGGCTAATTTAGCTAACCACGGTAGAAATGCAGCAATCCCAAGAATATTTTGCTCTGCGATTCCTCTAAAATGCCACAAGGATTGTGAGGAAAATAATTAGGCGTAATTTTAGTAATAACTCATTTGTAAACAATAATTTTAACATTTTTCCGATTAGTCATTCAAAAATACAGAGAACGTATATTATTATGATTTTCTGACGCACTCTGTTAAGATAGCCATTACGTGTCGCTTGGCAGGGTCCTCAATGTCATATTTCTCACTAGTCATTAGCGCCCAGAGACTGTTGATAACAGCTAGTTCTAGAACTGGCTTCAAGTACAAAGTTTTGCTGACGTTTTTCCTGTTTTCATTCAAGAATAAAACTAGAGTGTTTGTGGAGTGGTGTGAATACAATAATGACACATGCTTTTGCTGTAACTAATTGCATAACATTTGTTTTCATAGCAGACGTTATAAAAAATAAATTCTCCTTACTGAAGGTACTTCCGAACTTCTAAAACTTGTTCGTGCATCATCCCCTCCATTGACTGCTTGCCGAAGCCCATATCGCGTAAGCATTTCAACGTGAAGCGCCGCATTTCCTGCCAATCCTTACCTTCCAAAAGCCCAATTCCTAAGAAAATATTTATTTTACCAAAAAATTATTGCGTCACCGATAACACTGAAACGATTATTGTAAAAAATTACGCAACGTAAATAACGCAATAGTTCATAAATAATGCACGTCAAAGGGATTTTTATACAATGATGGTGTACATTGGATAAGTAATGAGTCAACATAAATCGAAGACGAATTAAACTTTGGAATAGGGGTTTTATAATTTATATTCATTAAAAGAAAAGTTAGATAGGTCAATCAAACCTCGGTTGATATTCGATTTTGGTATATAGGTAACGATGCTTTACCTGTAATAACCTCGAATCGGCTCAAATAATTCAAGTTGGTTTCGTCCTTGTAAAACATCTAATCGCCCAGCTTCCTTTGCAGATTCATAATCATTAACAAAAACCACTCTGTAAGCAATCAAATGATGAGAAAGCTAAATTTTAATTGAGTCAATTTAAGTACTTATTTCTGAAATTGTTATGTAGCCTGCTGGTTTTTTTTTTCATCGGAAACAATCACTTAATAAGCGGTACATTGTTATTAATCAATTAAAATAATTACGTTTACTTACCTAGTTCTTCCTAGATACAGCGTAAAAATGTTTCCATATTTCTTTGCCAGCCTTGAAATAGTAAGTGTGGGAACTTTCCCCAAAAAGGGGAGATAGCCAACAACAGGTAAATTGTTTAATATCGGACCTGTTTAATTTCAAATTAATAGAGAAACAAATCACTTACTGATTAATTGTAGGTGGCTTTGCAAAAATGTAGTGCGCAATAATAGCATTTTTAAGCTTTCAGAACCACAGAACGCAGAAAAACCGGAACTGTAAATTACGCTGATGATACTGATAAATAAAATTTAAACAAAACTGACCTACCTGGTGGTAACTGTGGACCTTTCTTTTTTCTAGTTCTTTCTACAAGAACGTAATAAGCACACAAACCAAAGAAAAGAAAAATCTCGAAATAAATCATTGTGGGAAAATTTGCTGGATTTTGTATATCAGAAATTTAACACCTCCGGCAGAGTCTGGGAAAGAACTGAAGACAAAAAATTGCTACGCCGTGGCTTTTTAAAATAAGAATAAATTAACTAAATAAAGACAATCTTAATCAAGACTCTTAAAAGTGTAAAACGTGTAATTTTACATAAGAGATAATGATGCCGTTTGCCGCCTTAAAGGCACGGCATACTGTACTATCTAAAATTAGATCTTAATCTAAGGGTTGGAGAAGTTTTAGAATTTAATGGCTATTTTTATATCGCATCATCATCTGTAACAAGTTCAAGGTTTAGAAAAGGGACTAGCAACAAACAAAGCATCAAAAGACTTATCCTGATACTATAATAGTTTACTCATTGACATTTGTTAACTCCTTTGTAGGTGTGTACCACACACATGTGTATGTAAGTGAAATGATTACATCTTCTCCCCAAAATTTCCGGCTTGGATTTCCTAACGCAAATACTGCAGGTAATGATTAATAAGGTGACAATTCAGCATACAGGGAGGGCGGAAGGAAATCATAGGACAGAACAAAGGAGGGTGTAAACATGTGTATAAACATATTATGAAATATTGTATTATTCTTTGAAATTCTATTTCTATTGAAATGAGTAAGTCTTTTGCAGAATTCCATGGACAATTCCATGATCCTAAAGGCAAGGTGTATCCAGGAAGAATTTCCCAAGTGTGTTACATAACATTGAACAAAGTCTGCAGTTTTTTCTGCTGTTACTAGACTTTGGTTTTCATCCGTTTGCTTCATGAAATGTACGTGGTTGGTGATAAAAAGGTACGTGTAAACGTTCAGTCTAAGGTGACAATTCAGCATGCAGGGAGGGCGGAAGGAAATCATAGGACAGAACAAAGGAGGGTGTAAACATGTGTATAAACATATTATGAAATATTGTATTATTCAAGCTACTTATTATGGCAATAATTAAGCGAATTTGCAGTGCTGTAAGATTTAGTTTGGTAGGTTTGCCCATGAAAATTATGATAAATGAGTAAGTCTTTTGCAGAATTCCATGGACAATTCCATGATCCTAAATGCAAGGTGTATCCAGGAAGAATTTTCCAAGTGTGTTACATAACATTGAACAAAGTCTGCAGTTTTTTCTGCTGTTACTAGACTTTGGTTTTCATCCGTTTGCTTCATGAAATGTACGTGGTTGGTGATAAAAAAGGTACGTGTAAACGTTGAACGTTCAGTCCAGAATTGATGTTACCGTTTCCATAATAATATTATCTGTATGGCTTTGACTAGCGTGTTTTACCGCTATCCATCTTGTCGAAGTGTTTACTGCCTTTTTGCTCTTCATGGAAATCATCCTCAGTCATCATTATCATTTATCAAAAGTATTGTATCATATGACTTTTAGCTCTTTCTCTCTCGTTCTAGACCAAATGACTTCCAGTCCAGAAGAGACTAAAAACAAATAATATACCGAAAATGTAGGTGTCTGTCTGAACTGTATCCATTTCTATTAGCAATAAAATCGATATCTTATCAAATTATTGCCAAATATTACAATTTACACCTGCTTAAAATCGAATAAAACCAGTAACAAGCAGACTAACCATTATAATGTGAGAGATTAATTGCTTGCTTGGTCTTTTAACAGTTGCGTGCAACCTTGTTGAGCTTTATGAGTGGACCTTGCACATTTTAAACTTAAGTGACTGACGCATGGCCTAATTTCTGCTTAGAATGCTTAGGTATATGGCATTTATGACATTATGCAATGGATTTAATGATATCAGTATTTGTTTTTCCTGAAACAATCATGCGGTAATAGAAATGCAAATTATTCACGAGTTAAATAGCACAAAAGGACGGAATACGTTTTAAAATGGGAGGGCTTCGGCTTATATACTGTGGGCTTATACATTCACAAAACAATTTTAATGTTGAGAAAGTCAACAGAAAATCTAAAACAAGCAAACCACGCTAATTATCGTATAAATAATTTCCATTTAATGTGAAGTTATAATTGCACTCTTTGCCTTAGAAAAATCGTTTCAACAACCCAGACGATATTTTGGAGTATTGTACAATATTCCACCCACTAATTCTATAAAGAAAGCGAAATATATCATTAGGCAACCTAAACTGCGAAGTTGTCTAAAGTCAAATCACAGAGTTCACAGTTAAATTGTTTAAAGATCAAGGTCAAAATTAATGGAAGGGCTTCGTTGACAGGTTTTCCCATGAGTTGAAACAGAAGTCAAGAGATTTAAATTTCTTTTTTTGTAACGAGTGAACAATTTCCTCAAAAGCTGGCCGTCCTATCCATGGTTTATCCCAATTCCCAATTTGCGTTTTTCTTTATAACTACATATATTTATGTGTATCTGATTATAATTTATATAGGTACGTACAATCGGAAGAAATATTTTATAGTTAGCAATGCAATGGCCCCACATCTCATGTAATAATGGAATTTCCGTTTGTTTCGCCATCCATCCATACGTTCATCCGGATTACGCTTCACTAAAATGAGCATACATGCGTACATGTAATTCATTAAATCGATAGTTAACAAAGCAGCGCAGCAGCAGTTACGCTGACGCTTAAATTGATTCTCATGAATTTGCTTGCGTGCTTAAATGGGAGTCACCTGAGAGTATGAGAGTTGAGTTTTAATTACGATAATATAATGTAATAATATGTATATACCTAATATGTAATCTTTGTTTTAAGGTGTGTGGTCACTGACTAGTAAATTACTAAGGTGGAAACAGTAAATTAATGTTACTTTGATATTCTGTAGTACTGTCCTAAGGAGACACGTGCGTGCGTGCTTGCTAGTTTCATATTTACTAAATTCGTCTCCTTCTTGTGAAATAACCTAAGCTATGTTTATCATGCGCACATGACCATCTTTTTTTAAACTTCAAGAAGGACAACGACGCGCGACGATAAGCTAAAATTCCGCATCAAAATTCAAAATTTCGTTCATTTTCGTTGAGTGGAATTCTGACTTTGATTCATACTTCATTCTGTTCTTTTGAAATTGTAATCGGTCGGAAGCCACGCTTAAAAATAAACAATTAGACATCACAATTATGTACATAATAACTTTAATAATCCCCACATGCGCATGACAAACGATTGCACATAAGAAGAAATCTATTCAAAGGCTGGGAATTTCGGATAAATTAAAAAATCTAGTTTTATTCTAAGCTTGAAATTGGAACCTGTTTGTACAACTATGTTACGACATGTAGCAGCAGCAACCCAATTTAAATGTAAGAAAATTGGATTGGAAAATTGTTGGGATTTCTTTTAAAGCTCTCATAAAGGTTATCCGGTCAATCAAGAAGTAAAGTAATAGCTACGGTTCATTTCCCTCCGGTAACAAGTGGCATTTTATAGCCAAATCCTTTGTTGCAAACTTTACTTGCAAAGAAACAAATTAGCGAAATTTTCTTTACAACTTTGCAACAATTTACTTTTCATTTTGCATAAAAGGTTACAAAATAAATAGCAAATAGCAGCATGAACGTCAGCATGTTTAATCAAATGATATGTTAAGCCATAATAACGTCAATTGTAGAAATAATATGGATCGCCGTATTCGAGACCGTATGGTTTGGCAAGTATTACAGATATACATGACGTAAACGTGAATTCGGAATTTTTTTATTTGTTACGCTTTCTTTTTATTATCAACCACATCCTGCTAGTTAGTTTTAATGTTTAATGTGGATTTGAAGCATAAGAAAAATCAAATTTGGTTTTAATGGCTTCTTATTTTTCTTGTATTGGAATCATTTGATTTGTTAATTTCAGAAGATTTCAGCAAAACCCAAAGAAATAATCATTTTTATAGTAATGTGGGGGATATGAAGATATTTTTACCATTGTTGCTTTTTCTTGATTTTTCGTTTCAACTGAAAATTTCTGAGTTTATGATAATGCAATATGAAACGCAGTAAATGGGAATCGATATTAGGCATTTGTATTAGCAAAAATGATTACATTATGAAAGCAATCGAGCAGTATCCATAAACGTATTTGAGGAAAAAATTGAGATGAAAGCAGAGAAAATGCGTGATTTTATAAACTAAAATGAGAAAAGTAAACGGTTGTTTGTCTTTCGTTCATGATGAAATAAAATACATTCAATATCCAATGTGTTGCATAAGCTGGTCTAAAATAAATATAGTATTTTCCATTAAGTATAAAATCCCTTTTATGGAATAGCTGTGTCTTGGTTTTAATTCATGACTGTACAGCTTGACGTATGACTAAAAAGCTTTTACAATCAGCAGGTATTAGGTATCGACATATAATTAGGCACCTATATGCATTTGGTAACGAGTCGATTGAAAACTATCTAGTACACGATCGTTTCAAGTGTTAAATTGCATGCGCATTTGTAGTATGCATTATGCTTACCTAAACGAGATTAAAATTATATTTGTCCTTCGCATGGCAGCGATTAAGCATGCTCTGAAATTTAAAAAAAATATCGTGTGTTTTGTTATATTCCGGTTTGTGAAAATTTTCCTTGATCAGGAAATGCCAAGGTCTTTCTTTGCAATAGAGAGCTTTATTATATAGAGAGTTTTATTTTTGCTAAAACAACCAAACCTGACCGGATATGAAACAGCAAAACCTTCTCCAAAACTATTAGAAGCAACACAACATAGTAAAAGTGACAAAACAGTGTATTGCTCAATACGTCTTGACGTGTAATTTAAACTTTCTTTAGAAGATTTTCTAAAATATTTTATTTCATTATTGCTTTTGCTGCGTTCTTCTCTCCTCTGCTGGCTTGATAACCTGTAACTACAACACGCTAATTCTTACTCAGTTCATACCATGCCCTGAAAACCGGATAGCGAATTTATACAGGATGGGAAAACGGAGCAAAGCAAACACAAACCGAGCAACATACCGTCCAGCAAAATCATATTTACTCCAAGTCCTGTCTGCCATTTACATATTAAACATTAAACTTGACTCGTTGCGCTGGAGTTGGTATTTGGCATGAGTTTTAGTATTTAGTATTTTGATCGTGCAAAATAGCCCTACTAGATTCTTTTGGTTTATATGAATACTGCACGTATGGCAATTATATTCATGACATTGCAAATCCATAATACCAATAATATCCTTATTCAGACAGGCTTGTTGGTGGCTGTGTTACCTCTCACATTTTCCAGGCATCATTTTCCGTTCATGCTACAAGACATCCAAATGTATAATGCGGTCGTTGTTGCTGTTATGTTGAAGGGGTTGAATATATTATTAATCGTTGATTTTTATACAAGAATCAAAATTAGTTAAATCTAGTATGGTTAAATTGGTGGCACGTGAGGAGGAGTAAAACGGTTATTTGATTCTCTCCCGTATTTAAAAAACTCTAATAATGATGTAATGAGGATATGTGAGCTGCATTAATAAATAGAAAAAGGAAGTGAGTCAGTGAAACTCAACTCTTCATTAAAATGGAATAGAATACAAAACACAACAGCAATTCAAGCAGATAGGCTTTTCTTTTTGTTACTTGTTACGTCAGTCCTAGTAGATAGATGTGTGTACTTTGTGTTGTTTACGTTATGAATTTAATATTAATTCGTCTAGAGTCTGGACAAGCATTCATACTTGGTGTCTACAAACAACTGAAAAAAATTGCCTTTGTCACAGGATATAAATCGACCGTGGTACAAGAAAACTGGTTAAAGCAAACTATTGCTAACAAGAAAAATGGCTAAAGCAAAAACGGTCGCTCAAGAAAATTGGCTAAAGCACGGACGGTCGGTCAAGAAAAATGGTTAAAGCAAATTTTAGCAGAGTACTTGATATTTGCATATTTTGCATTTTAAGTAAGTTTGCCACCCTTTCAGTTCGATTATACAAGCAATTCGACCTGCACTCAAGCACAAATCGTCGTAAATGAAAAATGCGTTTTAATTAAAAAAATAAGTAGACATTAATTTTAAATCAGAAGTTTGAATTTCGAAATCGAAAAGGTCAATTTCCTTTCCAGTTATTTCAAAACCTGACTTTTGTGCGTTAGCCACTTTTCTTGACCGACCATTTTTGCTTTAACCATTTTTCTTGACTGACCGTTTTTGCTTTAACCATTTTTCTCGACAGCATGGAGTTGCTTTAACTATTTTTCTTGAGCCACGGTCGAAATATTAGAGAGTATGTCCTCCTTCCTCCCTCTACTTTCAAGTAATTAGTAAAAGCATACGGAATATTTGTGTACTCTTAAAAAATTCATAGGACATCAGCACAAGCGGCGACGAACTTATAGTGATAAGTCACGAATGGATATTGTTTACTAAATATTTAATGCAACTTGGGAATTTGTCCTACGACTACTACGGCGGGGCGTTCGTTGGGTGATAGCGATGTCAGTAGTGGCTTTAAGTTGTAAGGATTGTAGCAGTAGCAGCAATATTCATTTTCTCACAGGAAAAGCAATCAACAGTAGAAGCTCTAACGAGTGGTCTAAGGGAAAAAGCTCACACACGAATTCAGGGTACAATGCTCCGACAACGGACAGAAGGCATAAAACTTGGTGCCATATGCATTTTTATTGTTATTGTAGCGAACTATGTATTTACTCAAGCTGAAATGGACATTACCCTTGCTCAAGCTCCATTATCGGCATGTGTACACTTAAGCTGGGAAAATGCATATAAAATACTTAAAAGTAGGTGGATATATTGAATGTGGATGGGAGGAAGTGAAAATTTTGGGATGGGCTATTAAGGTAGAAAAAAGTTATTAAACTTTTATCACCCCTTCTTCATTCATACATTATACTAGTAGGTGAAAGAGGTACATTGTCCACGAACAAACTGACCGACCGGTTGGATATTTAAGCTATAAGAAAAAAATGCTGTACAGATTTTTCTTTTTATAATGACTTTCAAGGAGTTTATAGGGTTTAAAAAGAGCCACCACACATTCGATTTAGGCTTAGGTATTTCATAAGTATCATCATCAACCGAACAAGAACATAAAAGGCTCTTTTACTCCACTTTATAATATTCCTATTTACTCTTCTTCTTCTTGTCTTGTAAATCGCAATTTCCACTTTCCACTCATAAAACATCAAACATTTTAGATGATGATAGATCAAACGACCATAACTGTGAGCATCATCATCACATCATTAACGCATGTGGCATTCTATTCAGCATTCTCTCAGCAGCAGCATAGCAGTACAATCAAAAATAGCCACATGAACAGAACGATGATATTGATGATGAACCATAAGTGATTCATTATTCCAAAATCCAACTGTGTACAGAAAAACAGGACATTCTTCTTAAAGTGGCAAAACTAAGATACTGACAAGACATGACATGCGTTGTCTTTTACTGTCATCATAAGACTCTCACAATAATCATTAGAAAATGTTGACAGAAAAGCTGAGCTAACATTTTGTTCATCAAGGAGAGTATAAGACAAGAGAAGGAGTGAATTGCTGCCAACTGCTTGCTGAGGTTCTGCAAAAGTAAGAAAGAAAAGAAGGCAACCAATCTATTTCTTTCTATCACGTTCTATCATTATTATTCTCATCCAGATTGAACAGAATGCTGAATGTAATGAACTAAAAGTCAAGTCCACTTCATGTCCGTCCAACTTAAATCCTTCATCGCATCGCCATCAGATTCCATGCATGGCCTTACATGGCTGCAGTGAGAGTACAAACAAAAGAGTCTTAAGAAGTTATAAAAAAGGCCAAGAAATTGGTAAATGTATTTTATATGAAAGAAAAACAAGGCTAAAAATCTCATTGTTCGTTCATTCATTCTTATTGCGTCTTCTGATGTGAGCATTTTCTTCAAACACTTGTCGTCGCCCGCCTCAAAAAAGCCTTTTTTCTCCAACATCCCTACTGTTGATGTGAGATGGAACAGATGGAAGGATTTTTTGGTGGTGGTGATGATGCTGTTGATGATGATGCCAATGTCTTCTGTTTTGGGTTGGGCAGAAAAGATCCTTGTCTTACTCTCTTCGAAGAAAAGAAATAATTGAAGAAAAAGAGAAAAGAAGAGGATAGCTACTAAAAGCAAAAATAGTCCACGAAGACTTGTACGAGTGTGTTAGTAATAGAAGCAGAAAGAATAGTTGAAAAAGAAAATGAGAGCAACTGGACTGTGTGGATAGACTCGGACTGCAAAAAAAGGGGAAAAGGAGTAAAGCGTGTGGCTATGGCTATTGGCAAGGGAATGAATGGAATGGAAGAGAAGAGAAAAAGAAAACCATTTAATGTTCCCTGAAGTATATTATGATGGCAGTTTACTACATTGCGAATTGCGATTGCATTCATGTCTCCTTGATACTACTGCTACGTTGGATTGCAGACTTTTAGCAATAAAATTTTTTAGTTACTTATTCTTTTTAACCAGACATGTCCTCTTCTTTCAGCATAGAGTCTAGAGAGTGAGAGACCTTAATACTTCCAACCACTTCCATCCAAACACAGAAGAAAGGAAGGAAAAAGAAAAAATGCGAATTTCCTCCAACAACAATACAAAATGAAAGAAAAAATATAATAATATTTTGAACTTGTTCTTTTATTCTTGCTGCTCCATTGCTTATGCTCATTTCTTATTCACTGCTACTATACACATTAGGAGCTTATCCGCTTCTAAAGAATTCGCTATTCTTCTAGGAGGACTCCTTTTGCTAACTCTTTCCTGTTTCTGCTGCTGCATGCTGGTCTCTGGACTAATATGATTTTTATATGAATAGGGATATGGCATCGCTTTTGCTCCTCTTGGTTTCGCTGAAAGGATGTGTGTTTCTGCTTATATGCTATGGGTGGCAAATGGCAATGGCATTGCTTTACCAAAATGATAAATACTGCTGATTCTTCTATAAACTATATTGGCTAAGGTTTGGTTCACCATTTGGCATTCCATATTTCCATGTACATATTTTAGCAACAGAACCAAACGGCAAACCAAGCATCTTAAGCTCATGAAGTGTTATGCAATAAGAATGGATAAGGGATAAAAAGGGATTTGAACGGTATTATTGCATAATTTTACTACAATAAAATACAATATAGATACAACAACAGATATAATTATTGCATATTGCAATTTGCAATATCTGTAACATTCTCCATCTATTCCATAAGGCTTAAAAAGCCAAAATTCTGGCGATGAATCATAAAAAGACATGCATATTTTTTTTAATATTATGCTGCTGCGCTGTTTTGTAGGTTTTGGAGAGAAGTGTGATAGGGCCTGACTCTATATCTCTCTGACTAAAATATTATTCTGTTGAATGGCCAAAGTAAACTTGCTTTGCCATTAATACTGTTGTTGTATTCCATTCTAGTCTTGTACTTTTTTGGCAATTTCCATACATACGAGATTACCCTCTCCTCTCCTCCTCCTGCAAGCTTGCAGCAAGAATACTTCCAATATTATCCATTAGTCCATAGTCCATGGCGTTCTGTGAGTCCTCCTGTGTGTGTGTTCCCAGTTCCCAGTAATCCTGCTGCTGCTGCTCCTATTCTTTTTTGCTCTCCCGTCCGTCCGTCGGTTGGTTATTCGCCTCGTCGTTTTTTTGTAAGTACGTGTATGCATGGAAGTATAAGGAAAAAGGGGAAAAAAATCCTTAAATACAATTTTAACATTAAGTATAAGTCCGAAAATTGTCCATTTAAAATATATGGTGAAAGTATGTACTTTCACTTGCATAGGAAACATGATACGCGCTTTGGGAACCTGATACGCGCGTGGGAACAACTGGCTGGTGCGTTTCTTGTCATTGTTGCAGTTCCATGATTGTTGAAGTTAATAATGGAACTTGAACGATATTTATGAATGCTCCGTGAAATGTGGAGGAGAGGCGTGAGAGAGCTCATCATTGGTGGGATCTTTTTTGTTCACTTTTGTTAAAAATGTATAATCAGTCCGCGAATTTTCAATCATACATATATGATAGCCGTTAAATCTTTTACTGCAGTTTGTAATACCTTTCCATGTTAATTCCCATCCGGATTATGCAATAGTTTCTTCCACATCAACTTCCTCCGTCCGGATTATGCAATCTTTCTTCCACCTTATCTTCTTCCGTTGGAAATCATATTATCATATCCGTCTGGAAAATAATCTTCATATTATCATATCCGTCTGGAAAATAATCTTCCTCCGTCTTCATATTATCATCCATCTCGCCATCTTTGCCATTGTTTTTTTGCTTAGCAGTTAAACGATCCAATGGAGTGAAATGAGAGAAGTGGTCCACCCCACATCTCGAACGGTGAAGTAGAGCTGGGAATGGGAATATGTTATGCATTAAGATTTTTACGCCGACTTAGGAATATGCCTACTTGTCTCGGCTAGAGGTACGGCTTGTGAAGCAGCAAAAAATATGGAATGAGCAAATCACAAAGTGCCGTTTGGCCGTATGTGGCATGTTCACTCCCACAGAACATATAAAAAATCCTTTTCTCTTCCCGTCAAAAATGATTTCGGCGAAACTTTGCTTGCATAATATCATTTCTTCTGAGAGTAGTGAAGAAGTAAAAATGTATGCAATTCTCATTTGCAAATTCTCCTTCTCTGCTTTTGCACATTTCTCTGTAAACCCTCTCCGCACAAAATGATCATTTCATCTCCTTTCTTTTTCTGCTTTTATCATTTTCCAGTAAATCTTCTCGGGAAAATTTTATTCTCTCGTCTGGCAGTAACGTCTCAGTTTTTCTTTTGCTGCTGCTATGATTATTAGAATCCTAATTTTGGAAATATGATTGCAGTTTTGGCAAAAAGGGATATCCACGTCTCCTCCGAGTCTTCACAGATAGCAATGGTAGATATTAAAACACACGCAAAGCTATCCACGAAGTCCTGGAGAAGCTTCCTAGTGAAACTTCTCCCCCTTTG
>JAHZNJ010000926.1:0-12967 GCA_027744475.1 Lepidocyrtus cf. sotoi NNG-2020 | reverse complement strand
TATCGCTGGCTTCTTCATCGGTTTCCACTTCCTTCAGATGGTAACCAACACGTATGTTTGCTTGTTGATTGTGGTCTTCGCGAGGGCACTGTCCTTCCAGTTCCGGATGATAACTGAAGATTCCACGGAAGTAAATATGGAGGAGGCTCATTGTGTAGTAAATATGAAAGAAATAGGTGAAAACGTAATTTGCATATTAATTTATTTGTTGCATAATAGCTAATTTTATGTTTTAATTAATAAAATGATATTTATCTGTTCACAAATAAGATAATTCAGTATTCTGGAAGACGCTTGTCAAAAATTATAAAGCATTGCTAGCAATGACCAAAGCAATCAATAATTTTCTCTCTCCGTTGATTTTCATTTGGATGGCTTGGAGTGTGTATCTTGTGTCTATACAGGTATATTATGCAAATAGTATTTTTTAGGTAGGATTAATAATTGCTTAATTGTGAATTTATTTATCAAAATCAATCGTAAATAGCTTTACAGAGGAATGGTTGGAATGGGCAGATTGAACATCCCAAAGAAAACTTTTCTCATAGATTTTCATCCTTCGTGTGATTCAATTTGTGTTCACCCTCATTGAAGCCGCAAAGGTTAACTCCTACGCTGTAAAATTACTAATAGTTTTGAGGAATTGTCCGAAAGAGCATTATCGTGATACAGAGGTAACGCAAAATGTTTGCCAAAGAAATAAAACAGGTGTAATCAAATCCAACATTGAATTAAAATTTTCCTTGACTATTTTTACATTTAAAATTCAATGCAGGTGTATCGATTGGAACACCAAGTTTCTACGTCAAGTTCAAGCATTGGCTTCACAGGAATGGGCTGCTTTACCCTTACAAAGCCCTTCCTTTTGAAAGTTTTCAATGCTGTATTTACAATGGAAATGATATTGCTCCAATCAACTAATTTTTAATTTTAAGTTTTTTATAAACTATTATTACTTTAATAGCGCTACATACTATTTATAAACTGCACAACAATAGTTAAAATTTAAATTATAATGCAAAACTTTCTGTCGTAAGTATTGAGATTAGTTAGTTCTAGCCACCATCAATTATATCAAAGAATAGTAATTTTTTGCTGTGCAGTGTACGTAGATAAGTATATAGGTAGTATGAAAAAACGGGTTTTCTTTTTTATGTAACGCAAAATAATTTTAAAAGGTAAAGGTAGGTACACGCAAGAATCAATGACGATAATATTACGACAGTTAGTGCTCTTATGTCTTAACTTATCAATTTAAAAACATTAAAATAAAAATGTACGTAAATTAGTGCTCTGCAGGATCTCTTTCTCAATCTCAATCAAATTTGATTACAAAAACAATGAAATCCCCTTCAAAGCCAAAGCCAAACGATTTACACCATGAAATGAAGCCACTTCTTTATTTCGGCCAATTAACCTTTGTCATTCCTCATGGAAAGTCAGATTACCCTTTGTTCAGTGTTGAGCATCAAATTGGGTAAAAAATTGCTTGAATTATTTAATAAATCTCATTAATATCTGTAATAGTTAAGAGAGATAGTAAAAGTAATTTTTCATTTTCATTTTCATTGTGCTACAGACCTTCAACAATTTTGCAGCTTCTTAACATTCTACTAATTTGCTGGTCATGCCTTACAGTATGTTTCGGAATGATGGATTTAGTTGCTGTTGGATCCGGAGAAAAATTCGGGGTGATGGGATACGTCTCCAATTCCCAAGATCTGTTGACTTCTTTAATGGAAGTGTTCATGTACGTAAGTCACTTTATAACCGTAAGCCGTTATAAAAAAGTTGGTTAATTGAATTATAATTTTTCTGTACTTTATTTACCGCAGATTAATTTACTTTCTCTTAAAATCCCGCAAATTCTACGGCATATTCGAAAGATGGAGCAACCTCAACCAAACTTTTCGTTTGCAGCATGATAAATGGCTCCGTCCTTTGGCTTCCGTGTTGATATTTTGTCCTCTAATTCAATTGGGATTTACATGTTTGTTTCACTACGACAATGTGAAAAATGCTCAACTTGATTTAATTGCTGAACGAGAAAAGCAGGTTAAAAAAATTAATGGAAGCGGGAAAGTTGAATTATTTGCTGAAGATTACTCGTTGACAAGACTCTTCTACGATGGGACTTTATCATCTTGGAAGGATGTTTTCCCTTATAACTCAGCTCTGGTGGTTATCATTTTTCTCTTGAAATTGTTAAAATCCGTGTCGTGGTATTATGTACCCACTTTACTGATATTCTTCTCGAGGGCGATGGCATTCCAATACAAAGCGTTGATTGCGGAAGCTACCGGGGGGACGGTGGCGGAAGCGCATTTTGTTGACTTGAAAAATAAAGGTAGCTTTGTTTTGAGTCTTGATGAAATTCTTATTTTTTAAAAATTAAATTAAATTTCTTTTTAATTTTTTAGATAAAATTTTCTGGATTAACATTGTGAGAAAGCATCAGTCACTTTCATTGATTGTGAAAACTATCAACAGTTTCCTTTCTCCCATTACATTCATGTGGGTCTCGATGTACATTTATATAACTGCGATTGAGGTTTAACCATTTAACAAATATCCGTAGTACCAGCTTAAGTAATTAAAATTTTGTCATTTAACATTTAATTATTATTCATTTATTTAAAAAAAATATATATTTTTCAGTTGTTTGGGGCCTTATTTCTTGTGGAAAGAGGTGGCGCAATAACTTCCTCCCATATTTCCGCCATTTTATTTTTGGTTGAGACGCTGCAATTTACGATTCCCTTGATTAGTGCTGCAATGGTGAACAAATATGCCGCGAAAATTTTGAATGTTTTAAGGAATTGTCCCAGAGAACATTATCATGACACTGATGTAATTAAAATTAACACACTAATTAATTTATTCAATCAACGCATGGTAGAATTAATTTGAAATGATACTATGTTGAAGCTTTTCTTTCAAATAGGTATGCAGATTGGAGCATCACATAAGCATAGGACCGAAAATTGGGTTTACAGGCCTTGGATGCTTCTCAATCACCCGCCAATTCTTAATTAAAGTATTTAATGCCGTGTTTGCAATGGAAATCGTTCTGCTTCAGTCCGCTGAGACTGCGGAGAAATCCACAGTAAAATAGGCTGCTTGAAATAAATTTACTAAATGCGGTTGCTTCTTTTTTAACTGTCACTGCTACTTACTTTAATTATACATAACAAAAAAAACAATTTTGGATAATTGAAGAAAGGATTATTTCATTCTATTCATAATAGCGAAAAGGTTTTCTTTTGTATGTAATTTTATAACTTGCTAATCGAATCGTTCATTGTTTGCTCATGCTTGGTACTTACTGTTCTTTTGAATGTAGTAATGATTTGCCATTTACCTACAAACATACAATTTGAAGCTTTAAGTTAACTTTTTAAAATTTTAACTTAAAAATTCAATGAATATTTGCATGGAATTTTCCACTTACGCACGAGAAGTATTGAAATTACCTGAATGACTATTTTTTCGTGTCCAAATTAGCGGAGTGTAAATTCATTTGTTTTTTAATTTAAATTCAAACATGTTTTTTAACAGTTTATGTCGTCATTTGGAATTTAATTAGATGTACTCAAAGCATACATAAAAAAGCCAAACAAAGGTTGCATAAAAGAATAATTATTTTTTAGATTTAAAAGTTTGTTTTTATTAGTATTACAGTACTTTTATTTACATTCTTTCTAACTTGTATGCCTAGTTAGGTCTCACTAATCCCTTTGGCCGGTTCACATAAAAAGACATTCAATTCAGGCGGTTCAATTTTATTTTTCCTACATAGAACAACAAATTGGGAAATATTTGCCGAAATCAATAATTTTTCCATTTTAAAAATTGAGGATAATTCGCTTACAAAATACTATTAGAATACTATTAGATTAGTTATAGAAATGGATGAGCAACCGCAATATTATTTAGACCAGTTTAAATATTTCCAAAAATCCCTTTCGCTTATTTCACCAAATCCAATTCAAATGGTAGTAATGCCATTCAACGAGTATTTCCCGAACCTCTATGAAAATCCCAACGATTTATACGAGAAGATGAAGCCTCTGATTTTATTTGCTCGGTTTACATTCATTATTCCGTGGGGGAGGTTTATGAAAATCCCAACGATTTATACGAGAAGATGAAGCCTCTGATTTTATTTGCTCGGTTTACATTCATTATTCCGTGGGGAAGGTCAAACACATCTTGGAAGGAAACGGGTTTGCGGTAAAATAAAATAAAAATTAATCTTCCGTAATAATTTTACTTTAAGAACTTTAAGTTTTCATAAAATTTTTATTCTTTTACAGATTAACGATTCTTCCTGCAATTTCCACGACTTTACTAATGTGCTGGATGTGCAACAGCATTTACTATGGAATAAAAGGGGTTCTTCGTAGGGGAGCTTCCGGAAGCATGGGCGTGTTCGCTTACGTTTTAAATATTCACTCCACTTCCGGTTTAATTATGGATTTATACGTGTAAGTAATTTCAAATTCTTAAAAAGCATTAATTGAAAAAAAGGAAATTTTAAATTTGTTAACAATTTTTCAGATATTTTTACTTACTGAAGAATTCCAAAAGATTCTATAAAATTTTTGAACGTTGGGATTACATTAACACACAAATTCATTTAGAGAAAGATAAATGGCTCCGGCCATTATCATACCTTCTAATTATTTATCCAATTGGGCAAGTCGTGTTCTTCGGCTATTTACACTATCTTGGAGCTATCGGTTTCAGAAGAAGGAAGGATATGTCGTGGCTACAAGTTGTTAACGACATTTTTATGAGGCATTATAAATTGCCGTATAATCCTGTGTATCCAATTCTGTGGATATTTGTTAAGTGTTTGAATCGTTTAACCTTTCATTTTATCACCCCACTCATAATATTCCTTTCAAGGGCTCTATCCTTCCAGTTTAAAATGTTGATTGTGGAGGCGGCCGGATGTAATACGGAAGACGCTCATCTTGCTGATGCAAAGAGTTTCGCAATTATTTTCTAATTTCGCAGATAAATTTTTCTGGATAAATTTAATGAAGAAGCACCGAGCTCTTACCCAATTAACAAAGACGGTTAACGTTTTCCTATCCCCACTAATGTTTTGGTGGACCACGTATTACATTTACTCAACTTCGATTCAGGTAAAACTTTAAACAGAAGAAACGGAGCATTAACTATTTCAAAAAGCTTATTTTTTACGAATAATAATTTTAAACAATGGATTTAAAAATTTGAATCTTTAAATTCAGTTATATAGAGCACTGTTTGGTATTGGAATTCGCCAAATTCAAATCCCACAGCACATTTTCTGGACAAACTTTTCATTCGACACGTTCCATTTCTTCTTGATCGTTGATTTTTGCTACAAAAGTGAATACTTATGCGGTGAAAATTATAAATATTTTGAGGAACTGTCCAAGAGAACATTATTACGACACAGAGGTAATGTGAAGTGAACAGTACAAAAATATACGTATCGATTGTAAACAACGAATTGTTAATATGACGGTTTTCTTTAGATATATCGACTCGAACATGTCGTGTTGAGTGGACCGACGATTGGGTTCACGGGAATGGGAACTTTCCAAGTCACACGAGAATTTCTTATAAGCGTATTCAATGCAGTGTTTACTATTGAAATTATTTTGCTGCAGTCTGCAGAATCGGCTTAATAGAAATAAACTGGGAGGAGGGTTTTTTTTCTTACAAAAATATTTTTTTTATTAAAGGGTGATTTACCTTAAGTTGATGTATGAAATAAATAAATAAATAAATAATTTTATTATTAACTAAATTATCATTAAGCTACCGTATTTCATTAACTAATAATTACTATTTTCTTTCTTCATACAGTTTCTCTTTATTCAAGTCAATGAAATTCCAAAACTGGCTTCTAAAGTTTTTCCAAGTACTTTGGCACGGCTCCCATGAAATTTTCTTTCCCAGACTAGCAAGAAACAAAACAGGTTTTTTTACAAACGTACGTCTCAAACACTTCTGCAAACATTTCTAGTAAAACTCATAATTCATAATAATTAACAATGAAAAAACTTACCCATTTGCTGTTAGACACCTTTTAGTATGGAAACTCCTTACTCTGAACATATTCTCATTAATACGAACTAACTCGTACTCAGCAAAGGCACTGTAGCAATTCGGGATCGTTTCCTGCATTGTCAGCTCATTTATCTTGAAATCGTGGCTGTCCACTTCCAGATGCACTCTTCCTAATTATCAAAAACATTTTATTTTCAGAATTAGCATTAGCGGGAAAATGTCCAGATTTAAAATAAAAATGTTTTTTTTTATTTTTCATACCACTTAAGAGAGTTTTCTGCATCCATCTGTAAGCACTTGAGTGCTGATCAAGGTAACGCGATGTAATTACGTCTCCTCTTCTGTCGCATATTTCCCCATTGTTCAGAGCTTTCAAATACTGTTAAAAATTCACACAAATATTTACTATTAACCGTTTTTTCGTTGACTTAATTAATTGCAAATAATTTTATTTTTTGCTCTTACGGTTCTATCGTGCGCATTTTGAATGGCGTATATCTCGTAATCCTTCAATTCAAATGAAGCACTCTGGACATTGGTCAAAATTAAAGAAAATATGATGGCGAGGGAAGTGATCAAGACCAAGGATTTCTTGTTTAGCTTTAGTCTTATTAGCTTCATTGTATGATCTTTTAGATAATTAACAGAGGGGTTTATAATGCTGGAGAAAGAAACAAATTAACAACCTTAGAATCACAATTTTTGCTCTAGTTAATAGCTTAATTCCTTAATTGTTTTATTGTTCTGTATGTCGAAGCTCTAGGTAATTATAGAAATAATGCCGTTGGAAAATGAACAAAACCAGCAGTTTATATGTGACCAACATTTAGCTTCGTCGTTTTCAATTAGTAAGTTGCATTGCATGATTTTGTTCGATTCAGTGATAAACACATGATATTATTCATTCCATAAATTAATTAGCAAACGCATTGTTTTCTACTTGCCCTGATAAAGTTGCGTCTATCTAGATCAGCTATCGATGATTCCTTTTGTGTTTTACGAATGTGCCCTAATGTGTCAAATAAGCACTGTTTTCCAGAAATTACCTAGCACATAATACATTTGTTAAAATATCACATCACGAGGGGTGGGTGGACTACATCACCTTTGATCACTGTCATATCACATCAGATTTATGAATTATTAAATACATATTTTTGCTATTTATTTTGTAATTTACTCTTGTGAGTATTTTTATTCAGCCATGATCCACTTTAAATACATAAAATCTTAATCAGATTAAAAAAGCAATAATTTGGCTATCTACATATTTCTTTATTAGATTTAAATTTTATTTTTCCTACACTCACGTAATTTTATCCATATATAGGAAAAAAGCAGAAACACTTTTTTATCGCTTTGATACTATGAAAATGACAAAGTACCCAATTCCCATAAAAGAATTTAACCTGATTTACTTTCTCTTTTTCAAATCAAAAGTAAGATGTAGGATCTACATTCAAGAATTTTTAAGTCTGAAAAATAAAATTTCTTCTTAAAAGACGGAAAACACTAAATTCAAATTGTAAAAAAAATATTCAGTTTGTCCAGAACTCAGCACCTAATACTTTTATTTGTCCCTACAAGCGACAACGACAATGCTTTTGTTTTCAGTCTTGATTCTATTCAGTCGTAAAAGCATATTACGGTCGTGCACTTGACGTGCCTTCCTTTCCCGCAAAAAGTTTTTACTGGTTTACTTCCTCCATCTTTATTGTTGTGTAGTAAAAGCTGCATTCATGTTTGTAAATTGAGGTGGAACAAAAAAAATGGGGGTCAGAAGGAGAATAGATTGAGAAACGGGCGAATGTGAATGAATGAATAATGAAACAGTTTCTGTTTTGATGCGAGCCCCGCTGCTGTTCATTTTTCTACTACTAACTGGAATTCTGTGGATGGATGAATGGATGAATGATGTACGCGATCGGGATTAGGTACATCAACATCACTTTACTCTTTTCTAGCAATTTTTTTTGTTCGGATTCAATCAAGCCACTATGGCTTCGTTAAACAAGAGAGAAAGAGTTGAAGTTTTGAAGCGCTTCTTTATCTTTACTACGTACGTGAAGGCTGCCTACCATGAGCAAATTTTTATTCTTAGTCCATGAAAAATGCATTGTGAAAAAAATCATTTAATGTTGGAATTTGTGGGAAGAAAATGGATAAAAAATTTGGAATAGAGCAGAAGAGAGATGATAAAGTTACTTTTTACTGCTACTTTTTCCCCTCTCTTCTCTACATACAAATTTTTTCTTCATAGTCCACCTGATTTGTATGCAACAAAGGCTAGACTCAATTTTCTTTATTTTTCAAAAGACAGGATATGGCTTGTCCTGACTCCGACTTGGTTTAAAGCTCAACTCAACTCTCTCATTCAGAGTAGTAGCAAGCACACTTCTTTAGCCAGAAGAGTAAAGCTCCTTTCCTCTCTCTCTCCTCTCTTTCTTAACCGACAGTTTATTTTTCGACGGTTTTCCCTTAAATAAAATATAAATTCTTTTACAAAAGAGTTTTGATCCGAGACAGCCAAAGAGTAAAAATTCAGTTTCTTCGTCAGTCCATCAGTCCATCTATACTACCATGCAATTTTTTTAACCTGCTCTGCTATACATTTCTGATCTTTGTAAAGAAAGAAGGACGGAGAAAGGTACTTTTTCCTTTCCGTACTGAATACTCACTCATTCATGACTATTGACGAGAGTGAGAGTCGAGAGAGAGGAGAGCAGATGAAGAATGAGAAGAAGAAATAGACGAGGAGGTAAATTACTGCATCAATTTCCACCTTTTCTTCTTCTTCTTCTTTTCTCCACCACGCCACTTATGCCTTCGTTTAGTCTGAAGTAAAGAAGAAGGAAAAAAGTAAGTAAGAAAGAAGGTATCCTTATCTCTTCTATTTTGACGAGGATGAAGAAAAAAATAACTTTTTTTATTCTTCTTCTTCTCCTTCTTTCAGCTTCTTTTATTGTGACTGACACAACATTAGTTTATACTTTAGTTACCCATTTATTCCTCACTCACTACCCATTTGCTCGTCTTTTCTTTTTTTATTGGAAGAAAATTTCCAGCTAACTAACTTAACAGACTCTATGAGAAAGAATAGAAAAGGAGGAGAATGAAGAGGAGAGAAAAGAAAGCCAATTTTCATTTCAATCCTCATTTATACCCAATCACGTCAAACCACAACAACATCTCTCCTCTCGTTGCGTAGTAGCTCCTCCGCATAAGCTACATAATTTTCTGCCTCATTTTCATCTCTGCTGCCAACGGCCAACTACCAGCAAACAACAACAACAACAACAGCACCTATAAAATACATACCAATATACTTTTAGAGATTTCAACAGAGTTGATACATTGCCTTGGCTATCCTCCCTTCCAATCTAACATAATTAGCAGGTATCAGTTTTAGAAGATATTTGATTCGTCTCTTTTTCTCTTCTCCTCACGAAAGATAAGTAAAGTAGCATTTAGCTTTTCAGCTTGTTGTTAGATGATTAAAACTGATCAACTTGGATAAAATAGTTCGTAGTCCCTTCTTTGCTTTGCCCATCGAAGGAAGAATAGATTTGTTACATAATAACTACAAAACCTTACTCCTTCTTTGTTAGTGTTCCGTTACATACATTTAGTACAGTTCATCTTTTCTTTTTTCTGTAATAAAAAAATAAAGCCAAAAGTAAAGGATTTTCGGTCTTTCTATGTATTCCCTTTTCTGAAAAATACATTTAACATTTAAGCATTACTGTTTTTTGTATTTTTTTCTTCTCTCTTCCATGGAGAATAATAACACAACAAATTAGGGAGTTCATCAAAGTAAGCAATTGCAGAAATAGCCACTACGCCATTCTAACACAATCCTCCTCATCATCATGATCATCTCTCATTCCTCTTCTGTATAATGTTGTGCTCATTTTCGTAGAATTATCCAGAGAGAAAGAGAGATCAGTTGATTCAATTCTAAACAAATCCGAAAACAACATTATTTACTGTCCTGGAAGATTAAAGGATCAAATATTTAATCACTTCATTCTCTCTTCTTCCTTTTCTTCATTTTTATTGGGAGTCCATAGACTCATCCTTTCCTTGCGTACTTACTTACACGTAGCCATAGCCATAGCCCCACAAAACAACCAACAACAAACAACGCTATCAAGTTAATTATTATTGTAAGCCAACACTTCCTTAGCTGAAGTAAGCTTAGGTAGATGAAGAAATGAAGAAAGAACGGACGGACGGAACGGAACATCCTCCGCCTCCTCCTGTCCTGTCTGTCTACCTTCTTCTCTGCTGCCATTTCATTCCTCCCCAAAAAAAGTTATTCTTCCCCGTTTTGGTTTAAAGTCAGTTGGAAAACTGAAGCTGAGTTGGGAATACGTGTGAGAGAATAGAGAATGAAATCTTTGGAAAGAGGAGGGACCACAAATATAGGACCAGGTAGATTTCATTTCCTAAAAGGCTGAATATTATATTACGTAAATATTGTGAACGAAAGAAAGGTGTTGTGTTAAGTTTTGTTGTTGTTGTTGTGTTCTTATTATGTAAGTTAAGCAGTAGCAGTGTTTTTGTGTAGCGACTGGCGACTAGCGAGAAGAAAGGTGCGCTGTGGGAACAAATAAGAGCCATCATAATAATAATGTTATTATTATTATGTCTTTGAATCATCATCTTCCCTATTTCTTTCTCATGATCATGATATCCCGCAATAATGGCCCACTTTGTGTGAGTGAAAATCTTTGACGGGGACTCGACTCAACAAACTTACTTCAACAACGAAACCGTAATGGAATGGAATCATCTTCTCTGGAAGAAACAAGCGAGTGAGTGAGCGAAAGAAAGAAAGAAGCTTTTTTGGAGGAACTCTCTTCCCTTTCTCTTCTTTATAATCATAATCTTCTTTTTGCTCTAGTTCAGTTGGGCAAAAGAAGAACTAAAAGTAAAGAAAGGTAGTAAAATAATATTCTGGTTCGGGAACGGGCTTTTGTTTCTTTCTTACTTACATACAGGAAATAATATTATTACGTAACGTTAACGTAACGTAAGTAAGCTTGTTTGGCTTATCTATACAATGTCTTTCTGATCCTCTTCGTAGTAATCCATTTGTAAGCAACTCATGAAAAGTCTTCCAATCTACTCCAAGACGGACTTTGTGTTGTAATTGGAAGAATGGAGACAATGCAGCAGCGATATTATAGTACCACTCTTCTTCCTTGTTTTATTTTATCTTCTCAATTGTGATGTGGTAAATGGGAACAAAAACTCTCTCGTTTAAAAGACTTTTCAAAACTCAGAAGGAAAGAGAGAGAGAGGGAGTAAAAGAGACTTCTTTTTGAAGATGGAAGATTTGATCAAAATCTAAAATTGTTTTCACGAGAAATGAAAGAAGTTTTCTAAATAAATGAAGAGAAGTGGAATAACAGAAGAAGAATAAAAGAAGGAAGGTGAATACTTACTGTAAAGGGGCTTATGTTTTGAGACTCAGAGAGAGAGAGAGAGAGAGAGAATCGGACTAAATGGAGAAAGAAAGAATAAAAAAACCACGGCCAGCCACTTATTTACATTATGTGAAGAAGTGAAACAACTGAGAAGGAGCATCAGTCCAACAACTAACAACAAAGCGCAACCACCACCACCACACAGCCATAAAATGACAGCGTACATATTGCTGCTGCTGTTGCTGCGGCTGCAGTGAAGTTTTTATTTAAGAAGATGAGTTTGATGATGGCGAGTTGAGGGCAGAACTTAAAAAACTTCAAAAAAGGAAAGAATAAGAAATAGCATCAGTCCAACAACTAACAACAAAGCGCTACCACCACCACACAGCCATAAAATGACAGCGTACATATTGCTGCTGCTGCTGCTGCAGTAAAGTTTTTATTTAAGAAGATGAGTTTGATGATGGCGAGTTGAGGGCAAAACTTTAAAAAAACTTGAAAAGGAAAGAATAAGAAAACCGACGGAAAACGGACGAGGTTAGTGGGAAGTACTCCATTCAAAATATTTTGTGTTGTTGTACTGTACTCAAATTGTTGTTTGCGGTTTTTATACTGACTTCCGTCGGACCTCACTTTCTCCTCATTCTAATAAAACAACAACAGCAACAAAAAACATTGCTGGTTGTTGTTATGTTGTGTGTGCAATAATATTTTCCGGGTTTGATGGTGTTGTTGTTGTTGTTGTTTTGTTGCAGTTTTCACTGGGGCCATCACCATAATAATAATAATGCCGCTAGGAGTTGTGCAATAATATTTTCCGGGTTTGATGGTGTTGTTGTTGTTGTTGTTTTGTTGCAGTTTTCACTGGGGCCATCACCATAATAATAATAATGCCGCTAGGAAAGAGTGGTCTAACAATGGTAATAATAAAGTGAAGTAAAGTAGAACATTTTTACTACAGAAGAACAGAACAGGCAGAGCACAAACAATCTCTTTATTATTACTTCCTCTCCTATTTTACATTGTTTTTCTGTGCCCTTTCGTTATGTTTTTGTGCTTTCCCGGGTCTCTCTTCTCTAAACTTCTTTTGTTCGTGCCACACAGATCAGCTCTGGTTTAGTTGGATTATAATAGCTCAAGGCTAAAAACAGGAAAGAGAAGAGAACGAAACGATAAAGGAAACCCCGAGCTTTTGCAGTACAGTACTACCAAAACTGTGTGTGAGTGAGTCACATTAAATATGAAATAGTTTTTTAAAGGTAAGGAAAAGTAGCACCTTTTCACCTTTCCCTTCTTATACATGAACTCAGGGTAAAAGGAAAATTGCGAGAAAAGTGTCTCATCAGCATCCGCATTTCCACCACATCATCCTTTCCTTCTGCTCTCTTTTCTTGGAATAAGTGCAAAGTGTGTGTGTGGTCTACTTAAAAGGTCTTCTTTACCTATTTATATAAAAGGTTTAAATA